>CCAG010016130.1:0-65482 GCA_001077435.1 Glossina morsitans morsitans | reverse complement strand
GAGAAGCTTGAGCGACATGCCTAGTTTGGTGACTAGTGTTCACACTCGAACAGCAGGGAGGAGAAGCAGACTTACTTTGCACTTTATTATTTTTATTTTTAGGCGATGACGTCTGATTAGAACGAACGACGGGGGCGGGAGGTAGGCGAAGTAGGTGTCCCCCGGGGTTTAATACAACAATTAGGTATTATAAGAATAGGAAAGATAAGTTGTTTAAGAAATTTTTGAAAAGTGGCTCTTCTTTAGACTATTTCGCGTACTCAGCCGCAAAGCATAGATTTAGCTCCCTCAACCACCATTATTATTGCAGATACCTTCAGTTCATTAAATGCTCTCCATTTGCTAGTCCTAAATACTTCTTCAAATTTGTTAATTCAAAAAGAAAAATTTCTGCACATCCCTCGTACGTTTCTTTTAACGGCTCCGACGCCTCGGATGATTTTGAAATCTCAAATCTGTTTGCGGAGTACTTCCGACGAAACTTTTCGTCTGCTAGTTTTGATTCATCAGCAAATTACCCATATCCTACAACTAACTCGGTTTCAATACCTAATTTGGTTATTTTTGATGACGGCGTTTTTAAAGGGTTGTGCGCCTGGGCTTGATGGAATTCCGTCATGTGTACTTAAGCCTTGCGCTATTGAGCTTTGTGGTGTTATCTCAAAGATTTTTAATTTGTCCCTGAATTTAGGTGTTTTCCCTTTGCGTTGAAGGAGTAGTTATCTTATTCCTATTCACAAAAGTGAGAGTAGACAACTCGTGGAGAACTATAGAGGCATTGCCAAGCTAAGTGTTTTACTTAAACTATTTGAGAGAATTTTGACTCAGCATTTGGCCTTTGCCATCAAATCTCATACTTCTCCGCTTCAACATGGTTTTCGAAAAGGAAGATCTACGGTCACTAATCTGTTAGAGTTTACTTGTCAGGTTTTCAAGGCATTTTCCAATGGCTCTCGCACTGACGTCATATACACCGATTTTAGCAAAACGTTTGATTTGGTTAACCACAAATTACTTATGTTTAAACTTCAAGCCGCTGGCTTCCCTTCCTATTTAGTGCAATGGATAAGGTCTTGTCTCCATAATAGTTCATTCAGGGTTTTGTTTAACTTCATCACCTCCGATGAATTCCCCGTGACGTCTGGCCTACCTCAAGGCACATTTATGACCTGCCCTCGGTGATTAAATTCAGCCAGATCTTAATGTATGCTGATGATGTGAAACTGTTTTTTCCTTTTCCATAGAATCACATCAGTTTCAAATTGACTTAAATAATTTGGTTGCATGGTGTTCGTTCAATTTTATGAAATTAAATCTAAATAAATGTAAGAAGCTTTCCTTCTCAAAAAGGAAGTCATTCATTACTCAGTATTTCATTGACTCGCACAAGTTGGACGACGTCGATTCCTTCACAGATCTAGGCGTTCTATTTAACCAAAGGTTACGTTTTAACTTGCATATTGAGCTTGCTCATTAAGCAAAGCTAGGTTGGTTTTATAAAGAGGTGGTCTAAACAGCTTGATGATCCCTACATCACGTAAAGGCTGTACATGTGTTTGATTAGACCAATATTTGAGTATGCCTCTGTTGTATGGTCTCCTTCCTACAGGTGCTATGTATTCAATTGAAGATGTTCAAAAGCAATTCTTGCTGTTTTCCTTAAGGACTTTGGGTTAGGCCGTTATTGCCTCTCTTTCCCTCTCTGAAAATAAGTTGCTTCTGTTATCTTTGCCGTCACTTAAGAAACATAGATTTATTCTTGGCGTTTCCTTCTTAACCAAAGTAATAGATGGTACAATAGACTCCCCCCATTACTTGGTGAGATAAGCTTTAATGTCACTAACCGCTTCTCTAGGCACCTTATCTTTATTAAGCTTAGTCAATGTAACACAGTTATGAGATGTTTAGCCCGCTCAGAGGTGTTTGCAGGAATCTAAATGATATCTATCACTTATTCTCAATATCGGTTTCTTCAAAGTCTATTAAAGCATCTTTGCTTAATACGCGCATGTCGTACTTAAACTAACTTTCATTCTTAAATTCTCTTTTTTTATTTCGAAAACTCAATGGTGTTGTTAACGTTGTCGGTTGCCAGGCTTATGCATGTTTGCAATCGTTTAGGGATTCATTTGCAAGTCTGATCTGTTCTTGTTGTGGGTGTGCTTCTGTGCTAACTGTGTATTTGTTTTTTTTTTCTTTCTTATTTATTTATACATTAATTATTATTGTAAGTTACTTCGTTTTTATTATTCTTTTTTCACATCTTCCTATATATTGTATACTAGTTTGTAAAATAATTAGTATAAGATTTACTATTAAGATTTACTTGAATCCGACTGTTCATTTGGCTTAGTTGAATTTCATGTATAAGTAAATAAATAAATAAATGAGTGAATAAATAAATGAATAAAGTCAACATTAAATTTAGTGTACGAAATTTTCTAAAAAAAAAATAAAGGAGTTTATGTTTTTTTTAATTTCGCATCGTTATGATCATATATACATTTACTAAGCAAAGAAAAAAGCGCAGAATATTTGTTAACCGCTCTTTGCATTTGGAAATTATTGAATTATATGGGCTTAATATGGACTACACCTTGACTGAATACAAATCTTCTCAATATGCACAAATGAGTTTTGATTTGGTTAAAGAATGTTCAGTTTCGATGGGTTATCCTAAGTAAATAGTGCAATTAGAATGTGATTCCTCTTTTCCTATATGTGTCTTATGATTCGATGCTCTTTATGTTAAGTATTAAAAAGTAGATGCCTACAGAAGTATACGAATAGTATCCAAATAAATTTCTAAAATTGGGTGAGTTGCGTGTTTATGTGGTGGCACGCTACGCTATGCATACGCATAACATAGAAAGTAAAGTATTATAAATAAAATAAATGGCACCCTCGCGAAAGTACTGAATTTCATTTTCGCTGAAAGCATAATCAAGCGTTGAAAGCATAATCAAGCGCCGCATGTAGAATAATTGCTGGCATCAGCATAATATAATTTTAAAAGATAAAATTGTAAATAAATTTAGGCTAATAATTTAGTATGTAAGCACCATATTTTTCGAATTAAGAATTATTTATTGTTTCATCAAAAATTCAAATCTTTAATTCTTTTTTTTCTTATGCTCATAACTGAATTTATTTTGCCTTGGAAATGAGTGACAGATTTGGCGGGAACAACCGTGCAGTTTAGAACCATTGGAAAAGTTATTAGCAAAAATCATACAATCCTCACAAGTGCTTATGAAAATTGCTTCACGCCAGTTAAACTACACATATTTATGGATGTGTTTCACCTCATACACATTGAACACATTAAATAGCTATCCTGTCGCTCCACATATATTAATATTATTACAATGTACGAAATAATGTCTTCAATTTACTATAAACTTATATGTCGCTTGTTTAGAGGATATCTTTATCAGCGGTAATTATAATTTATGCACTAAAGTAAACAACGAGAATCTTAGAAATGTACAGTCAAATCTATTTCAATGCGTATGTTAAAGGAAAATTGAAGTTCTATAGTAATTTTTAAGTGAAATTATTTCTGCTGCGATGCATTTTTTCTGATTTATTTCCATTTATTACACCTACCACTGTAAGATGGCGTATACTCCTTTTTTTCCATAATGTATGTAACACCCAAAAGGAAGCTTCAGAGAACCTATAAAGTATATAATTCTGAGTTGATTTAGGTATGTCTGCCTGTCTGTGTGGTGTGTGTTTTTGGCAATATCCTGGTCGTAAAAATGAAGATATTGACTTCAAATTGTATTGAAAATGAGCCAAATTGGTCAGAGTAGAAGCGCCCAGTGGCGCATAAACTGAGTGCAACCCCATTTTTTTTTTTTTTTGGAATTTTTGGATTTTTGCTCGTTACTCGGAAATTATAAAACTTAGAATAAAAATTTTCCATGTTTACTTTACGAAGCACTCTACTCTTAAATTAAATTTTATTTTTATTACTTTTTTCGCTAATTGTAAGGCAATCAAGACAAAATGTTTAAAACTATTTAGTACATTTCTCAAACAAAGATATTTTATCTGCGTAAAAATTAGTTAATTTTGAAATGAATATGGTAGACACCGCGGTTATTTTTTTTTTTAATAACACCAGCGATATGGGTATCGAAAAAAAAAGTGCAGAGTAGAATGCAAAAAGCATAGCTGTTGGTATGCGAGATTTGTGTTAAAAACATGCAAATATTTAAGCAACATACCTACAAAAAGAAAAGGAAGGACAAATATCCTGAAGAATGGTTAAATTAGAGTAAAAATTACTGAAAGTACTTAAACATTTATAATTTCAAATCAATGCATTTATATTGTAAAAATACATGGAAAATTCAGCAATATAAAGAAAATAAAAAGGAACATAATATATATGAGACAGTAAATGTTATTATGTAAAAAGAATTTTTTTTCATGAGAAAAAATTACCTTAGGGATGCTTGTACCCAACTTCGCAGTCTTCCATAGACATCTTGGACTGAAGGAGACCATAAGCAGGATAAAAAATGTCCCTGGGAAATGCCCGTTCGGTAAGGTAGGTTCCGCCCGTCCGTCGATTCGTATAAGATAAAGTGCGTGTATTTCTTTCAAATGTAATCGTCTGTGGAGTACCCGTGGGACAAAAATTAATAATAGTTTTTTTTTAAATTCATATTTTTATTATTTTTTTTAAGAAAAGAAAAACAATGTCTAATAATTAACCCGTAAGTAGCTTAGTGAAGGAAAAGTACGATGCGCGTGTGTGTTTGCAATAGCTGACATTGACTTGATGGACAAGCTGACATATGTACACAAACTAACTGACAATGGATAAGACAGACAAGCAATACGATAAACAACAAACGGATAAGACCAGCATAATGACATTGACATAAGTTACATTTTCCTCTTTTTTTATTTATTTTTGCAACAAGATAGTCAGACATAATAAAATCAACCACAGCTGTTTGCATTCGTTGCAGATATTGTGAATATGTGAATTATCACTAAAGATGTGTTTGATGTCAGGATTAGAAGACGATCTAAAGATACTACGTTGAAAGAGTGAACAGAAAATTTAATGTTCTAATTGAAATCTTCTTACATTAAAGAGAAAATCGTCTGTTGTTGACTTGCTCATTTTCCAAGGAGAAGAAAAAGAAGACAATTCCTTTCTAAAGCGCTGAGCAATTAGCACATATCTTGCGTGTGTTGCTAACGGAAATGCACACTTATAAAAACTCTTGTAATAAGTAGTTTATTTAAGTAATTAAGCAAAAAAAATTTTTTCATTGGAAAAGAAAAACATAATAGTAAACTATGCGGTTAAATTCTAAAAGCTCGGTTAAGAGCTAAAAGCTCAACGTACGGTTTTGCAAGAGTTAACATTGCACACATCCACGTGCAGATACAATAACTTTTCGAATCAGTCAATTTCCTTTTTCCGCTGACTGGGCAATTTAAACAACGCTTTCAAAAATTTCTCACCTTCCACAGCTTTTTACGTTGCTTTCCGAAAATTCGTCGGTGAAAAGTGGTAGACTTCCAACCAAATCCAACAACGATTTAATGTCCAAATTCAGTTCATTCCTATAAAAAAGCAATTTGTTTATGCATATAATGCTGATGCTCATGTCATACCAATTGGTTCGACGCTCTGACATATCTTGCTCAGTGCAGTAGACTTTCCATTTAGTGGTATCATGAGAGTAAGCACTATGCTCTTATTGTAGTTCTCAGTAAACTGATCTTTCAACAATCTCTATACACTTTAGGTTTTTTTAGTTAAAAAATATACCAGTTGCATTCAACTATTTGCAAATTCTTTGTATTATGCTTACTAGACCTGCTTATTTCTTTTCTTCCCCAGGCTTTTTCTTTTGTCACTTTATTCTGAAAGCCTGGAGAGCGGTTATCGTATTCTTCTTGCCTTTTACATACTGTATTTATTAACTGCTTTTCTGTCGGTTTTTCTTACCTAATTGACTTTTGCTTTTATATATTTTAACTTTTATTTCTTTTTCAATTTATTTATTTAGTTAAATTTATTGGCCTTTCTGCTGGTTGCCACGTAATAAAAATGCAAGTAACTAATTAAATTTTATTTAATTTTTTTTTCGTTCCGTTTGTTTTCGCAGCAATATTAAAAATATAAATGTCTATATTAAGGTCTGAAACCATACAATTGTGTTCTGCTCTTACAAATTCAAAATGAATAAATCAAAAAACTTCTTTAAAAAGTGTCCTTTTAATTAAAGCACAAAAGAAAAAAGCAGAAGATAGTTTTAATTATTTCTGGCAAGTCCACACAATAGTTAATAATATAATCCTTAAAATTAATTACCAATTTTTAATAGGCATATAAGAAAAAATTTCAGAGGCAAAAGTAGATGGATAACGATGATTTAATTACTTTAGTTATGATAATAAAAATGATGTGGGCGTCATCGTGGTCGTCGTAGACACAAAAAGAGATGAGTAAGATATTTATATAAAAGCCAGGATGTCGATGGATTATTTGTGAACGTCTTCGACCACAGGTATTATAATTACGACGAGCAATTTAGCATCATAATTTCCGAAAGAAGTGACACTGCCTGCAACTGGCTTTATATTGTAATCCTTAGTAAAGCGATATTTCAGCGCCTCCGCTTGTCTTTGCACTTTTCAAGTGAAACATATAGAAATTGTATTCGGCTATTTGCAAATTTGCCATATTATATTTACTGGACATGTTCACTTCCGTCGACAGGGACGTGATACTGAGGTGTTATTCTTATTTTCGGATTGCTATTTCCACTTAGCCGTATTTTTATAAACCTTTATGGGAATTGACAGATCATATGGTTTTCCTTGTATTTATGCAAATAAAACAAAAGAAAACAACGCACAAGAGAAATAAAGGCAATTCATTTCAAATTTAGAAATCATTTGCCTAATTTATGTTTAATTTAGTTTAAACTTTTTTTATATTATGTGATATACAGTTTTGGTTTATATTAAACATTATTTTGTAAGAAATGAACAATAAGCAACAATTACCATTTATTTTAAAATTGAAATATATTCATCAAATCGTTTTATTAAAGAATTATAAATGCCATTTTCTAAATTATATAATTTATATATATGTATCCAAAAATATGTCTAATATATAGATCTACATATCTACAAATATCTACAAATCTACAATCTTCTCTAACCCAAGTTAATGAACAAGGTTGCTTACTTTTACCTTAACTTCCTGACAGTAATATCTTATAAATTTGTTGTTAACGCGTACATTGATTCCTTTATTTTTGGTCCTAAAGCCATATGCTTTTGTTAACATTTTCCTGGTAACTAACATGGTAGCGCGGTTGCTCATTGTGTTTGCACTTGAGAGTTTTTATCCCGAAAGCTAAAATAACGCTACATTAGCTTCCCAGGGTTTTTTTCTTTATCACTGAGCTCCGAAAGTCTGCAAAGCATAATTGCAGAGGTTTTGACTGTTATACACCGCGTTGATTAGTTGTTGCTCCATTTCAAATCAATTGAATTTTCTCATTGTAATTTAATTCTTCCCTTATAATTGTTCCTTGTTATTGCAATGAAATTTTTTTAGCAAATAAAAATGTTCACAGCATAGACTAAAATACTGACCATGTGTTATGCTTTTTTTCAGGAGATTCTAAAATTTTTTTGTTTTGTCAAAAACGACGCACGTAAAAATTTTAAAAGTTTGATAAATTTATGTGTTGACACACAACATAACCCAAGTTGTATTTTCATCTACATTTCAATAGACAATCAGTTTCTTTGACAATTCGTGCATAATGCAATCATTGTGTATCTCTCAATACATGAATAATCGATTACTCATCAAATGAAATCGATTAAATTGTACGCGATATCGAAATAGATTTACTGAATTTAGTAAGACGGTTCTGAAAATTTGTGAAAATATACAATAAACAATTTCATTATTACTAATTACTATTAGTTACATCGCAACTTTGAGAATTCGTTGCAATGTCGGGGTATGATGAAAATCCTTTTGGTGAACCCCTGGTGGATAATCCATTTGCGGTAAGATTACTCCAACCAGAAGAAATGGACTACGACATAGCTAATAAGTTTTACATAGTTCCTAATATAAAATGGAAGTTATTTATACATATGTAAACTTCTTATTTAGGATCCGGCTATTCAACAAGTAACTCGAGCAAATGCTAACGTGCAAAGTTCCTTAGAGGATTATAACCCTTTTGAACAAGAAAAAGTAAAACCGCAAATACAAATTAATTCCACATATAACGCCGCTGTTGTCCAGCCACAATCGCAAAACATTCCTTCCACTCAGCCGCGAGTTTTGACGACCACACCCAGTACGAGTGTGCAAATTACTACGGAAGAGTTGCAGGTAACTGTGTAAAGATTTCAATTGAATCGATTAAATTTTTAAAACTGTATCAAACTACTAACATGAAGTCTTGTACCTCAGTGCAAAAAACGAAGCGAAATTTGGGGAAACATGTGCTTTCTTTTAAAGCAGGCCATATTTGTACTCAATTCAATAAAATTTATCCTCATTGACGTACTGATGCATTTATAATTACCAAAAATAGTATAAATTACATAACATAAATTCTATGGTAGATAACTACTATATGGAAATGAATCGTAACTTTAACTATAGTTGAAATGTAGCTTAAATAGTAAGCATGTAGTTTGTATAAAGACAGCTTACTTTTTACGTACAGCGACGGATTAACTTTAAACTAACTTTTTGAATAGTCTGGTCATTTAATGTGGCCAATAATGTTTTCTTTCATTTGAATTCTCGAATGTAAGTCTCAAGTTTTTCCATTCGATTTCAAAAATATTAGAATACAAAGATAACTCTAGCAAGGAGCAATAGCAATAAATATTAATAATAATAATAGAAGTAAATTTTTTCACCGTTATATTAAAACATAAATGAATATCATACGTTATTTACATCATCATATCAACACAATAAAAAAAGGAAGATAGACTCTTATGTCTGCCATCACATAATACACATTTTAATATTGACTTCAATTTCTAATACGCCAATCAACATACATATATAAAGTTAATTTTAAAATGGGAAACAATCAGAAAATCATGTCTGCTAGATCTGTCACTCTTTCTATTAAAATCATGTATACCCAAAAATTACTAAATAAGCACTCAAGGATATTGGCGTAGGTGAATTGCTGAATTTCTCCATATTGGCAAACATCAGAACTGAACAAGGCTTTTCACTAGATGTCCTACATACATTTGCTTATCACAACTTTCAAACATATTTCCGGTAAAGTAAAAGAAAAATAAATTTTATTATTATTTCAAAGCTAATTTCCGAGGGGAGCCCTTATACAGAAGTGAATACAAAGTGTTACCAATAGATAAGTACTACCAAACTGGCAAGTCACATAACTATTGTGGGCCCACTCTCATCATACGATAAGAAAAATTATATTATATACATACAACGTATAAGTGATTCAACAATTGGGCCTACCATGTTTAAATTTTTGCGTTCACTTAGCATATCAAAATATAATTTTTCGCTGAATTTTATCAAGAAATCTTACGAATAAAAATTTTTTTTATGTGACAACTTCCTAAAAGAAAATTATATGGAGAGTGATCCTAGACGTGGTCCTATACAATTCGTATTAGATGATCAAAGGCATTGTAGTGAACTGCACGTTCTTTTTATGACCTACGCAATTTTTAGTACAGAAAGTGTATATTAAGTTCGTGCAGATGAGTGTGTTACATCCAGAAGGACTTAAGGTAGTTCCAATTTTTGATCGACTATTTCAGAATTATTTTATGAAACGATCTAACCTTGTCAATTGTCTCCCCATTTATCCTTGTGTTCAATCCCAACAAAATGCCGCAATTTTTGCGAAATTTTGAAAAAATTTGATGCACTATATGTCTTGATCCAAGGACGAAATATATTTAAAATGTTTCGAATCGGACTACCTTTTCGACCATCATGTGAAAAAGTATTGCAATGTTTAGAATTTCGCGACAAAACTCGCTGAACAATACTATTAGGTGCTTGCATGTATTTTGATTATTTTTCACTTAAAAAAGGCATTTATTGAGAAAAATTGGAAAAATTGATCAAAATACAACAACATGGCGATACCGTGCCGAAAGAACGACATGGTTTGGCAGCGGTCCAATCATCGACCCATTTTCGCACTTCTTCAACTTTGCGGAGCCGCCTGTCGGGCAAACCAAGCTGCATCGATCTGAAAAAGTGGCAGTCAGAAGACGTCATGTCTGGTGAAAACGCTGGGTACGTCAAAACTTTCTATTCGAGCTGCAACAGTGTATCCGTGACAACTCTTGCAACACGTGACCGATCGTTTTGCAACAATACATCGTTCAGTTTTTTCAATTAACGTCGGTAGACATCTGCAGTAACAGTTTCATTCATTTTTAGCAGCTCGTAATATACTACGCTTTGCTGATCCTACCATATGCACAGCGCAACTTTATGTGCATGAATACTTCGCTTTAGTTTCCGCCATGTGACCGTTTCTACAGAAAATTGTACCTTGAATGTTAAAAAAGTCTCATTTTCCATATTTCATGATGGAAATTAGTCTATAACAGCAATCTGACTAGAAATTACCACACGAAATTTGAAACATGTGGATTTATTTTTTTAAACCTCACATAAGTGGTTTCATAAAAAATAAGTCTTTATATGACAAAAAAGTCACTTTTAATGATTTTATGATAAAAATTTGTCCATGACAGTAATTTAACAGAAGAAACAATTGAAATTTGCATCATCTAAGTCAATTTATTCTACCTTTTCCCCAAGACGGTTGTCATGAAAAGTGAGCCTTTATGTAGCAGAAAGATCTAATTTTTAATATGTTGTGATGGAAATGGGCCCATAATAGTAAATTGGCATAAACATTAACCGTGGGAAAGTTGGATCACAAAATTCTATTTTTTAGATTCTATTCTAAAAAAAAATTCTCATGACGAGTAAGTCTTATGCGTTTTGATGAAAACAGCAATTTTTTATGACGGTTAACAATTTCTTTCAAAAGAAATTAAATTTGCTAAAATTAGGCTTAACCAGTTTACATTTTGTGCACCGTACAACATGTAACGTGTACTTTTACATGAAAACAAGAAATAATTTCTAATATTTGAGCACGAATATTCACCGAAATACTGTAAGTGAAGGGAATTTAATGGTCGACTTTGCTCTACTGTACTTTTTTACCTGGTTTATGCGCCATGCATACGCAATGTTGTGCGGTAGGGGTATTCTATCTATCTACTGTCCATCCTGGAATGGCATAGCGCGTACAATGCTTATGTTCAATCTGCAATATTTGGAAATATACTTTAGGCATCATAACATATTTAAAATTTTGACTTACATTCCAACTTCCTTTGTTTGCTTGCCTGCTTGCCCGTTCATGTATATATCGGTCATCTGTTGGAATGCTTGTATTCGAAAAAATTCAGACAGAAAGTTGAAAGGATTTGATTTCTTAGTTGAAAGCTACCCTTCGCAAACTTCGGAAAAGGGGTAAGCCACTCAAATGTACACTCGCAATGAACATAAAACAGCTCATAGGCTTCTATGGTATCAAACATGAACAGACCGCAAATCAAATGAAATTAAATATAATTACCAATAGTAGTTAGTGAAACCACTTACTGGTTGCTTTTAGTCAATGTTTCTGCTTACTGTTTCTTACATAACTATTTACGTGCTGCTTGCTTTGAACTCTTGCTATTTTTCATAGGTTGTTTCCATTAGAATTATATCTTCTTTTTAAAATAGTTGCTTGTATAATTTTCTTTGATTTTGTCTAAACAAAGATCTTTGCAAATTTGTATGTTAGAGATTTTCGTTGCTCCTTTTTTAAAATGGTGCATTTTTGCACCCTACTTTACTATTTATATATACTACGTGTAAATAAGCGAATGGGGACGTTATGAATAAACGGCAATAATCTTTTCATTTCAATTATTCGGAGTAATAGGTGAACAAATCGAGTCAAAATAGTGACCGAGCACGTGTGCATCGAGCCGATGCTTATTTTTGGTTGTGAGCAGAATACCCTATGCGAAAAATGAAAGAGTGTCCTATTATTTTATATAATTATTGACTTGCTTTAGTTTTATAAGGATTGTTTTAGTATTTATTGGACGTTAAAATAATTATAGGAATTATTTAATTATACTTGATACTTGTTTACTCGGTGCTTTTAGGTCCTTTCGAACAAATTCTAATAATAGTCAGGGCGTTAATGATTATGTACTTGGTCGTATTTAGGAAACTTATTACTTCAAAGAGCTTTCGAGATGGATTCTAGATGGCTTCCACGACTTCGAACATTGCACTATTGCAATTGTGTCTAGATTTATAACTCGACTGATTGAAGCTAAGCAAGGTTTTGATTTCGAAGGGTATTACTGTAAGTTTGCTGTTAAGTTTCCATCGATTTTTCCTTCGAATTTTTTATATTTTTTGTATCAGGTTTTATATTATTGTACTTTTATTTTATATTTTCATGTACCCAAAAATGTAATAAATGATTGCTATGAAACTATAAACTGAGAACTATAACCATTAAAATAATTTGAGGAATAACAAATAAGAAAGTTATATTCGCCTGTGGCCGAATTTATTATAGACTATGATTACGTGGGCATGTTCTTTGATCAATTCCCAATACCAACTTGTGTGAAGCCTTCAACTTCATTTTGCAGACGGTCATGGTTATATCGATTAAAAATTCGAAGCCAATCACGTATATACATACTTTATAGGCTTTCTAGGGCCCGGTTCTGGATACTGAAGACGACTTGACAAAAGAAGCATATTCTCATCCTTCCGTGGGAAATTAATTTCCGAATGGAAGGTCTAGTACATGATGGCTTTCTGGCTTTCAAGAAACATAACATGTAGGTTACCCAAGTCGTCGTATTTTTCCACACCATAAAAATTGGATGAATTGTCTTAGATTGGAATTTTTGAAGTATTTCGGTTTAAAATTATTGGCTGTTGCCCATAATTTTCGATCATACTTCCAAATGCATTATGGATTACTCTTGTATAATGTGCATTTATTCCTTAGATTAAGGACCTTAGTAGAGAATCTTATTCAAATATTTTCAGAATCTATTACTACAAATATCATTTCTGTTAACGTAGCAGTGGAACTAATTTTTCAATCATTCATAACAGAAGTCTCCTACTTAGAATATCAAACTTGCTATGAATGGTTTGTTCAAGTTTTGAGTGTTTTCTATTACCATGGCAGATTTCTATTGTCTAGAATCAAGCCCCAAGTTGCGATTCTGGGGGAATCACACTGTGGAGTTTGCTGGCTTTTAAGACAAATTGCTGTCGTTTAATCTTTCAAGGTTAATTTTTGGTATATACGTAAGCCAAATGCAAGATTGTTAATACAATAATTGTTAATAAGGACGCTGTTTCCAATCGAGAAAATTGAAGCACAAAAAGGCTAATTTAGCGTGAACCTAATATATTTAGACTTTTCTATTCATTTATTTATTTATTTACATATAAAACTCAGCTAACATAAATGAACAGTCTGAATCAATTGACTCTTAGAAGTAAATCTTACACTGATTATTATTAAAAACTAGAATACAGTATATACGAAGAAGTAAAGAGAAAAAATTAAATAATATTACATGTATAAATAAATAAGAAGAGAAAAAATAAAAAATAAAAGAAGCATGTACACAACTAGCAGAGAGGGACATCCACAGACAGTGCAGACCCATGTTGCAAGATAATCTCTAAACCATTGTAAACACGCAAAAGCTTGGGAATCGATCACAATAAACTACACCAATTAATTTTGGAATTATAGTGAGATGTTAAGATTGCAAGTTAGATTAAGTACGACATAAGCAAATCGCGCGTACTAAGGATAGTTGTTTTGATAAACTTTAAAGAATCCGATATTGAGTTTAACTGATAAACATCGTTTACCTTTCTGCAAACAACTCTAAACGGGTTACACAGCTCATAACTATATTTACACTGACCCAGCTTAATGAAAATAAAGTGCCTAGAGAAGCAGTTAGCAACTTTAAAGCTTATGCCACCAAGTGTGGTGCACGAATCGATGGTATGAATTAATTAAGTTAATTTAGAAGGAAACACCAAGAAACATTTCTCAAGTGATGATAAGGATAACAGAAGCAACCTATTTTCATAAGAAGGAAGAGAGGCAAGCGGGCCCCTAAGGGTAAATACCGAGAATTGTTTTTGAACTGATTCAATTGAATGTACATAGCATCTATAAGAAGAAGACATATTCAAGTATTGGTCTAACTAAGCAAATGTATAGCCTTTTAGTAATGTAAGGATCCTTAAGCTCTTTGGTCTACCTCCTAATGAAACCTAACGCGCGAGAAGGAAGAAAACAGTTTAACATGGTCAGTGCACATTAAAATATAGCTGGATTTAATCAATGAGGGGAGACCATCAATGTGTACCTTAAATAAAATGGGTCCTCAGTGGCCGCCTTGAGGGACGCCAGATATCACGGGAAATTTATCCAAGGTAACGAAGTTAAACAGAACCTGGAAGGATCTGTTATGCAGATAAGAGGTTATTCATTTCAATAAGTAGAAAGGGAAGCCAGTGACCTGAAGCTTGAAGATCAATAAACGATGGCTCTCAAACAATTTAGGTAAGACACTCAACTTGGCAATGCCTCTGTAGTTGTCAAAGTGATGTCTTCTTCCACATTTGTCAAGCCGAACAGGAAGACTACTCTTCCAACACAGCGAGAAAACAACTGATATCAAGAATTGATTCGAAATCTTTGAAAGCATAGCTCGTCAGAGCATGATTTGAATATACATGATAGAATGCCATCAGGTCCAGACGTACAATTGGATGTGAGAGATCTCAAATCCAATCAATACCAAATAACCAATATTAAATGAAATCGAAACCGAGTTAGTTATAAGATATGGGAAAGATATCAAATAAATCGGAACCAGCAGTTGAATAATTTCGTCGGAGTTAACAAACCTAAAAAAATATTTAAAATGAACAAACAGTGAAGATTTTATCAGCTGAAGGTATCTGCAATAACATTGGTGGTTGAGAAAACTAAATCTATGCCTTGCAGCAGAAAAGGCGAAATAGTCATAAGCAGAATCACTTTTCATAAATTATTTGAAAAGTTTTTTTTTCCTATTTCTGTAATATTTAATTCTCTTGTTAAGCCATAGCGGGCAGTTGCTTCGAGGGCGGGGTTGCTTGATCGGAATGGACGCAGAAATAGCTAGGTTTAATATGTTATAGAACGATGATAGAAGGGTTTTAGTATTCCCAGCAGAAAAATCGAGCAAAATGTGTGAAAGATAAGATTTAAGTAGTAAGATATATATGATGGTTTTCGTAAAACTATAATGATGATTTGTGGAAGTTGGATTTGACATATTAGAATAGTTCAACGGACCATCATGCCTGTAACAAAAAGAAATCCAAATTGCTGGATGGTACGGATCCTCAGGTAAGCTAAAAGGTGGACAGCGATATATTAAAATAAAAAAAAAAAAGATTAAACGAATAATAACAATAATAAATAATCTTATATATACACATACATAAAATTTTTATATCATTAAGTTGCCTAAAAAGACTGGAAAATTTTTGGCTTGAAAATAATTAAATCTACGTTTGAAAAATTATGCTCAAAATACGGTTTATTTCTTCAATTGCATACAAAACATAAAAAATTTTAAAGTTAATATTTTTTCGTTCAATTTATTTTTTTCCTCTCCTCTAACACTACTAACTAACTAACACTAAAACTCAAAAAATGACCACACAAAGTCAAATCTTTGATTCCTTAAGGATATCTGATGCCATAAACGACCTGCCTAAATTCAACGGAAACCCAAAACTTCTCTATGAGTTTTTGAACAATGTCGAATAAATCTTACTCACTCATTTGAACAGGCAAATAAGCATGCAGTCATATCAAAGCAGACAGCACGAGTTACACAACATCGATACACTACACACAAAGGACGTGCCACAAAATGACTTCGATGAACGTTAGCAACATAACGTACAAAACCTCAACTACGATTATGTGTGAGATACCCCATTACAAGAAAATTGTGACCAAATCAGCGAAATCGAAGAAGGCGAAAATTTTCGATGGTTCGCCCCCACAACGTGACAGGATACCTAGATATCAAGAAACATGGGCACACACCACCTTATATAAATATTTCATCACCATTTGGCAGGTCTCCAAAATTCCTAATCGATACCGGTGCTCGTTTATAAACCCAGAATTTGTAGACTCTAATGAATGGGAAACTTGCAACACAATCGCAACTACGACGATCTTAAAGCAAAACCCATTAAAAAAAGGCCACACTACCTTTCTTTTCAGAATTTAAAAGACAAGAAGAAATGGACTTTGTTATTTTCAAATTCCATAATTTCATAATCCTAATAGGACTCAACATTCTGTACAACTTAAAGGCTATGATAACCTAAATAATAAGATTCTTATCACCAGTAATTAAAAAATACCACTTAATTTTAACCCCAATCTAATTTTAGGACAACTATTAATTTCAGCGCTTTGTAAAGGTATCATAAAAATTTCTGCAGACAGTCAACATGGCGACTTCTCCCTTCAAAAAGCGTTTATCCAACCAAACCTTTTTATTTCGGTATTTACCAAGCAAAAAATAGGAATAACTAACGATTTGAACAAAGAAGAAACCGTTTGCATCGAACAACCTAGCAAAACCATACCATAAAAAGGAGAGGATTTTGTAGAAATTAATGATTTCAATATAGACGTCAATGTCCCTTTTAACACAAGCAACATTACTATACTAATAAGAACAGGTCATTTTAATGTATAATATAATAAGAATAGAACAGAAAAAATTCTTTGCGCAAACTTCCTCTTGCTCACCTTTTCAAACTAAATGAAACACCAAATCAAAACTACAGACAACATCCCTATTTACACTATATCGTACCGATACCCAAATGTCCACAACGAAGAGATGGGAAAACAATTAAATAAAATGTTGAAACAAGCAACCAATCTTCCCGCTACGGAGCGCCGCCACTTGGATAATCTCAAAAAAGGACGAGTCGAGCAACATAGAGAAATGTAGATTAGTAATAGATTACCGTAAATTAAACGAGAAAGCAATATGCCCTATACGAAATATAATCGAAATACTGGAAAATCTCACCAAAGGCATGTATTTCTTTACACTGGACTTAGCCAGGGGGTTTCACCAAATCAAAGTGCATCCAAAAGACGTGAAAAAAACTGTCTTCTGCGGCGGTGACGGTGGACACTAGGAACTCGTCAGACTGCACTTCGCTCTAAAAAACGCCCCACCCGCCTTGCAAAGCGTGTCAATAGAAACAGTTTATCCAGTTTATTTCGACGATATCATAGTCTACGGCACTTCATTACAGGAACACATAATAAATTTAAAAAAAGCACCTGCAAACTTAAGTGAATCATATTTAAAAAATCAAACGGATAACTCTGAATTCCTGCACGAAGAATACACATTTTTAGCTCACATTATCTACACCGATGGAATAAGACCAAACCTGGAAAAAATTCACTCTATTAAAAAATTCCCCATCCCAAAGACTCAAAACGAAATAAAATGGTTTTTAGGATTAATAGATTACTACAGAAAATTTATTAGAGATTTCTCTAAAATAACAAAACCCCTCACAGAATGTTTAAGCAAGAAAAATAATTTTAAACGACAGATACTTAAAAACTTTCGAAGACTTCAAGAACTTATTAATCAATGATACCCTACTCCAATATCCCAATTTCTGAAAACCATTCAATTTAACCACAGATACTGGCGTTTTCGGCATAGACGCTGTACTACCACAAGGCCCAATCGACGCCGATAAACGAGTATGCTATGGTAGTAGAACGCTAACAGAAACAAACTAATTATTGAACTATTGAAAAAAACTCTTGGCCAGAAACTGGGCGGCAAAATATTTGGCCAATCTCCCTTTTTTCCACAAATTTTAAATCATAATTGACCACAAACCACTCACCTGGATAATGAGCTTAAAAGAACCAAACTCAAAATTAATCAGATGGAAACTCAAGTTGGAAGAATTCGATTACGAAATCGTTTACAAAAAAGGAAATCTCAAGACTATTGCAGATGCGTTGAGCAAAATAAACATAGCAAACCCCAAAACATCTAAAGGACCTAAATGTCAACAGCAACGATGGAATCCAAATTTCGGAAAGACCTTTTAACGAATGCAATTTTCAAATCATATTGGAACAGACAAAGGACGACTACGTAAAGAGCAATATAACGAAATCATAATGAGGAACATTTTCAAAAAATTTCTTGTCCTAATAAATTATCCGTAATAACGGCAGACGATGACACCTTCAAAGTAGTACCAGATACTTATTCCAAACATTTCGCAGAAAATAAACTATTCAAATTCATATGCTGCCAAATCTTACTACAAGTCGTCCAAAGCAACGATAACCAAGATAAATTAATAAACTATTACCACACTAATTCTAATCATAGAGGCATACAAGAAATGTTGGAACATCTAACACGCGAACATTATTTCCCTAACATGGAAAGCAAAATCATGCGACGTTTAAATCATTACAATATCTGTCAAATCCTAAAATGCGACGAAGACCAATCTTCGTAGAATCTGAGGCGCCAATGCAACCTGCAGATATCGTGGACACGGACGTATATCGCATTAACAAACGTAATATCGTTACTCTAATTGATAAATTTTCAAAATTTGCAGCAGCCTTTCTACTAAAGTCCAGCAACAGCCTCGCGATCTTAAAAATCGTAAACATTTTATAGGCCTACACGGCACCCCTAAAAAATTAGTTTACGATCAAAAACCAGAGTCATTAATAATAAACAAAACTATTTACAGAAAAGAATGTAAGAGAAACAAACCAACACCCAGGTATTGTAGGAAAATAGTAAAAAGAAGCAATAGATTAAGGCTGACTACCAAAAATTACACAATAAGACGTTCTTATAAGAATTAAATATTTACCTTTTAGGTTTATAGTGATCAAAGCAGGCATTGACGTAATACCTATACCAGAAACTCAAGGCATCGTCCCAATAAAGCTAGGAATGGCAAAAACAATATCTGACTAAAAACATATAATACACATAATCAACTTATACGCATTAGGAGAAACGATACAGCAATTAAAAACAAAGAAAACTTCACAAAAGCCGCAATAGACACAACCAATCTACAATTCAGAGAGCCAACAACAAAATTAAATGTCCTAACACCCAAATGTAGAAAAAAAGGGGACTTATAAACGCCTTAGGGTCGACCATAAAATTTATAACGAGAAACATGGACTACACGGACGCTGAAAGAATTAATAAGGCAATAAATGACTTAAAGAACCAGAACAAAAATACTAGCACCATACTAAACAATTAAATCATACTCAACACAAATATGATCAATAGATTCCAGAATATAACAAAACATATTTATGTAGAGCAAGGGATCTTAGTAAAATCCACTCAGAACATCCAAGAATAAACACGAAACTCACTCGCGATTAACACAGTTATGCAAATCCAAAAACTCAACCCAATAAACCAAATACAAAATTGATACATAAACATAACAACTAAATAACATAGCTGAAGGATTAATGCTAGCCAAACTCAACATCTTTCCCAAACTAATACTAGACCCAACAGAACTAACACGAATACAAAATACATTAAACAGTACAATTAATATAATTTCGGGAGAGCACATACGCGAAATATTAAAACTAACAGCATTTTACAACACCACAAACATTACATTCGATATACAAGCCCCAATAATACCTGACGAAACCTTCATCTTTTCCCATATTATCCCAACACAATTAAATAAAACATTAAAAGTATTAACAAATGAGTACGCACTGACAAGTGTAAATAAACTATTTCTATTAGATCAGAAGTATAAACTAATCGCGGAGGTATTTTATTGTGAAACTTCAGATAATAACGAACTTACCTACAAGACGCTGGGAAAAAAATGGACGTAACGAAACCAGAAGAATTTTTAAAAATCCCACTTCAAAACGGAAGTTACATTGTACCGCTTTGGAAAAGAAGCGGGGTAACGGTCCCAAAATTGAAGGCATAACAGTTCCGAAACACAAAAATTCTTGAGGAACTACAAATAAATACAAAGAAAAGCAAAAACATAATTTATACATCATTGGGAGCAGTAATCATCTTAGTCCCGACAACATCTATCATCGTGTTGTTAAGTAGACCAACAACAGCGTCTTGGATAAGACGAGCTATCAATGAAGTTGCGACACCACAGCGTCCAAAGACCCTCTAGCTACCTCTTTATTTTAAGGATGGAGGATCTACAGCCACCACCAATCAACCCAAACACACCCACATCCAAAATTTCCAAAACCTAAGTCAGTGAACTTTAACAGTAGACATTAAGTAAGCATTTCCCTTCCCATATTCTTGTTTTTCTCAACTTTGTCTATTAAGCATACTTCGAAATTGAAAACAAACACATATTGCAGGTTATAAATATTATTGTGAAGAGAAAAAGCAAATAAATAATAAAGTGACTGTGTGAAGAAAACCACTTAAAGGTTGCTTTTAAATTTTTTTTAAAGAACTGCATACTTCGCTGAAATGGAAATTGTGAAGAGTATTCTAACATAAAAATGTCTGATGTGTAGATAGAGTTTAAATAGTCAATGATAGTGAAAGTAATTTCTTAAATTTGAAAAGTAACTGATCGTGCAAGACTTAACTGACAGCATTCTAAACCTCTATGTATACAGCGTCGATGTGACTTCTATGTTTAATATATTCTAATGTATGAGAAAACATTGTGGCATTTATCAATAGTACCATGTTTATTCTCGAAACATGGCAGGAATAACAAGTTTATATCCCAGAAATAGAAGTAATCCTCGTAATTATTTTCTTTCAAATATTTTAGAAAATGATACCAATAAACTAATTGACCTAAACGAGTTAAAAAGTGATTCGATCTTAACTCTTCTTAAAAGCGAACGTTAAAAAATAAGAAATGATAACCAGAAGATTTGTTTAGTTTCTTAAGTTCTTTCTTTGTTTTCCTTATTATTAAATTGTGTAACAGCCTGTGACTAATGCGGACGTAGGCTGTTTAGGAAGTTCATTATACCTCCTGCCAAATATGCCTGTTGATTAATAAATTTCTGATTTGGTCATTTGTTATCTCTCATTTATACTAGAGAATTTCACATTTTTTACGATTCAATTGTACTGTAAAAACTTTATTTTTCTAATGCTTGTATAATTGCTCTAATGTTTTTATGGTTAAGGATGTTTATACGATTTTATTATTCAAAGCATGGTAAAATGTAATAAAAGATACGAAAGTCGTACAAACGCTTCAATAGCCGCTCTTAAAATACTGCTATAATTTTTTATGTGGCAAGCAATTATTTGCTTTCATTCAAAAATTTCTAATCGAATTTTTGCTTTCTTCTTTCTTAACATTTCTAGGGATGCTAGGCTTTGCCTCTCTTTTCGTTATCAACATATTTAAAACGTGGGCAACTCTCACAATTTTGCACATAATTAACACATTTTGGAGGGGTATCGTTACTTTTAGTGCAGGATTTAGTTAAGTTGTCCGAACCAAGTGTAACAAATTCCACTTGCGACCATGTGTAAGGTAGACCAGATGTAAGGTACTCGCTGTGCATCATTCCAACCATTTCTGAAAGTTTATTTGTTACCGAATGGGGTGCTGCTAATAATATTTCTGTTAACTTGCTGGTCAGGATACTTAGTTTATTAATTGCTTTCAACTTGTAGTTCAGTGTTTCAATAAACCTTTCAGCGCCTCTGTTAGTGAATGGGATAGGTGATGGGATGGGTGCTATTTATATAAGCACAAATTTCCATCTAACTTGTTTTTTGCCCTTCAATATAGCAGCGATGTGATTAAATGTGTTTAGCGGTGTGGTTAAATATTTCAGTGATAATTTACCAAATAATTCTTAAATAATAAAAGGCAACTTTTAATATTTTCAATTTAATATCTTTATTTGCATTGATTTCTTTTTTAATGTTCGAATTTGGTTTGAAGGAGTAATAATTTTTTTTTATTACTTATATTGAAATTTACAACAAAGAAAAAGCATGAAACAAAAGCATACTTAAAATATTTTAAATTTATATAAGTTAGTGAAATGGAATACCCCTGCAGCATATTTATCTAATTCTGCATCCAAGAAAGTTTCCGTACTTTGAAGTATTTTGGCACTATAATTAGCCTAATGTAAGAACGATCACGATTTACATTATTATGTATAGGCGAGATAAAATACAGAAAACTGCCAAAGTTTTCATATTTCGACTTAACTGAACACAACTCCCATATTGCTGACCATCTATTTTTTTAAAATGAAAATATTTTTCTTTTACTTCTTTTGTCTCGATCCGGGTCGAATTTAATTTTCTTACTTGTTTTAGTTACAATATATCGTATTATTTCCGGACCCTCACCAAAGAGCTTGCAGACCTAGCGGCTTATGACCATGAAGTACCGTGTTAGCCCGGGAGTTTACAATTTACGTTGTTCCAAGGGTAGAAAGAAAAACTAACAAGTGTTAGTAGCCAGCCAATATAATTGACAATTGGAATTGGCAAGGTGACTCGTTCGTAGTGGAACACGATTATTCTATGTTAATCGATTTGAAATTATCACGGTTAGTTTGTGATTTATATATTACCGAGTTCTGCGGGCAGACAGGTAAGTTACTAATCGGCTAGGATTTTCTTTCGACCCGAGACGAAGCTGAGAATTTATAAAGCTGGGGTTTACTTTTAGGTCGAGACTTTATAAAGTAAGGATGAAAACGCACACTATTAGTTTACGCACACCGTTGCGGGCGAATAAGGCAACGGACGGACTACTAATCTAAAAGTCTAAGAATACAAGAAGAGTTTTAACTTGTAGGTTTGACTGCTACTGAACAATTTGCCAACCATAGCTTGGAGAATAGTTACAATTTGAATTTGACAGCACGTTGATTTATTGTAAGAATGGAACGGATGGAATGGATGGTTTAAATTGGGCGAATGTATGGAAGTTCAAGACTTAATACATTATAAAATGCGAATATGGGTACGAGTATACATGAGTAAGGAAAAGTAAAAGTTCAAATATACGTAAATGAAATTATAATACTACATGTGTAAGTGTGAATATATTTATAATTTATTACGATGTAAATTCAATTGTGAGGGGTACAGATCGTGAAAATGTAAGCTTAGGTAAGCCATATATTACAATACGTACAGGAAGTTTGCAAGTATAAACTCAAATATGGTTATTGTAAACGATATGTACAAAAACGTGGGAATATGCAGGATTATTTATGTTAGTATAGGGAGAAAAGCAGCAACAATATTGTCCTTCTGCTTTCTTACAATATATGTCTTGAAAGACATGGATAGCTTTGAAAAGCTATCCATTTTAACTACAAAAGGAGTAATTTTTACAGCTGATTGCTTTATGATCTTTATGAATTGTCATATCTGAAAAATTTTTATATCCTACACTACATTTGGTAAGGGTTTGTACAGATGGGCAAAAGGGCTTGAGATAGACCCACCTTTTATTATACTGGTCGATTCAGAGTCATTTTCTGAAACGACCGAAGCTTGTCTGTCCATCTGTTCGTCTTGTTTTCTTGTGTTCAACCTACAGGTTGCAATTTTGAGATATTGGTACCCTGCCGTGTTTTGGCCAATGTTCAAAATGGTGTAGATTGGATAATTTTTTCTACTACTTCGCACATAACGCCTTGTTTTCAAAACTCGTTATGTAAATTGCCGTAGAGGGGACAGTGGCCTGTAACTGCCTATAGTGTTTCTCCTTGTTTCTCCTTGTTATCATAGAAAGAGGTGTTTGCTTTCATGTGCCCTTTCTCCGTTGATTTGTTCGTGTGTTTTCAACCCATAATTTTTCGCTGTACGTTTTTTGCAAAGTTACTTGTGTCAATCACCGTTAGCACCTTTTGCACCAACAACCGAATCTGCATATTTTTATTTTTAAAGTTAAACAGCCATGAGGTTCTTAATACTGTTTCTTAAAATTAAACAAATCCGCAGTTGTGTGATCGAGAATTCTGCACCTTTTTTTTTTTTACTTCCCGTTTAAGCATATTTACAGTGTTTACAAACATGAACTTCAATTAGAATCGAAGGACTGCCAAATTACGTAATAGTGGGCTATTCAAATTAAGAGTTAAATTTATAAAATTGTAAGAAAACAGCAACTAAAACAAACGAATAAAAGGCATTCTAACTAGCGCGTTTATTGGCCACTGGTGCTTTTAGCCTTGCTAGCATTAGAAGAAGTATAGCTATTATCGTGGCACGCGTGGAGGAATCGGTGCCATTAGAAAGTTATGCTGTGACGTGCTCTCAAGGCTTATTGTTGGATATTAGGCAAAGGGTAAGCAAACGCGAGGTTGCACGAGTTTTATGTCGAGCCGGGGGAAAATGAGCACAAGCAACATTAAATGTTGTCGCCTTCGTTTCGGAGACGAAGCTAACAACAAACAGACAAACAGGATTGTATATTTTTCAAATATTGAAGACAATGCTTATCTCAGAAAAATCACATTTTTTTACATAAAAAATCTGTAAAAATCTGAGCCATTTAATTCAGTCAGGACATCACCGACGGCCTGGCTCTTTTGAAACGATCAAAACTCTGATTTGCTTTGGGGAGACATCGTGTATATCAATATTTCATTTTGACAGAGGTACGAAAGAAATCCTATCTAAAAAGGGGGAAGAAAAGATCGTGGTGTGAACTCACGTTGGTATAAGAGCTGAAAAAAGACTCCAATAAAAAAGCTGTAGCTGTAGAGAATGGAAAAATCAGCACTAGGAAATTATTAGAAAAGAGCTAGCTAATCATTGGACACATGTGAAAAATAAAGGAGCGTAAACAAATATGAGCGGTAGAATCAGTGGATAATAACAAGATAAGACTCCGATCTTTTTGTGAGAGAGTGTGTAAATGGAACTGTATATGGTTCTGAAAAAAACAATGATTGTTTCATTTGAAAGTACTGCCTCATGGCTATGGCTTTTCGCGCTAAAGTGTGCTCAACAACACAGTTGTTTGAAACTTTAAATGGACGTACTTCTATGATAAAATACAGGTTATTTGCGTGATATACGAAAAACGAAACGAATGTGGTGACGTAAAGCGCTAGCACTTCGAACACTTAACAACGACTAAAGAAGTTACAATAACACGACACATAAGTCGACGAGACATAAGTCATTGGGAGAAACCATAACAACAAAGTCAGTGACAACGAAAAGAAAGTATTTAAGAACATTGACAACAATAAATGCTCACAACAATAACAACTAGTATAATGTCAGTAGCAATAAAACCGCAGCATCAACTATATCAACAACTATGTGCTCTTATCAACAACAACACTAATAAGAATTCCGATCATGGATTGTTTCTATCCTAATTGTATGTCCAAATCTACCTCGAATAGAGTATTCTGGCTTCGTGAACGGAGCAAGTGGAGTAGCCAGAACCATTGATGTGTTGGGTGACTCATCAATCCACTTAGAGAAATATAAAAAAAAATTTCTTCAAACTAAGCAACAAAAATAATGAATGTCGAAAATGCAATTTTGAGCATTCTATGATTAACATCTTTATACACTGAATATTCCAATAATGCTAAATTAAAGACTGTTATTTTAGGTAGAGAAAAGTCAAAATCATTGAATTTAATAATTATGTATGCTGGTATTTCCCACCTATTTATAATTTTTATCTGTAGAAGTCATAATATTTGCAGGCACCTAATACATTTGGCTTGAGAAAAGCCGCAATGACTATAGACATTTCCTACCGTGTAGCTTGCGCAAGACCGTTTTTGAAAAAATACATCAATTTTCACACACTGGCATTACCCAAAGCCCTTTGTCATAGACGTATATCGTGACTCAAAATTTATTCCGAATCTTTTATACCCATTACCGTTATCCTAAAAAAGATAAAAGATAACTTATAATGTTTTTCTAAGGTTAAGTGAACATTTTAACTATCTCATTTCCTATGCGAGTAATAAAAGCTCCCTAATCTAAGAGACCACTTATCCTTTTACCAGATTTGTCTACTTCAGCGGAAGAACGAGTATCTTGTGATTTTCCCAATAAAGTAGAAATAAACTCAGCATGTCTACGTTTTACATTGCACCAAGACGTTTTTATACGCTGTATTGTAACTTGCACTTCTTCGCAAGCTTATCCAAATTTTTGTATTTGCGAATTTCGTTTTTAGAAATATGAAAATGCTTTATTTGGCTAGCATTTTCATCAACAACTGGTGTAGTTAAAAAATCCAATATACAATCTGCTTTCAAGGTATCACCTAACCTTCATGCCCCCATTGACGGGCTTTTTTGGTTTAGACCTTTAGCAGTAATTTATCAAATATTTATATACTACAGCTCTTGTGGTACAGGGTATATTAAGTTTGTGTAGACGTATGTAACAGGAAGGAGGGCTTAATATAGACCTACCTTTTATTATACCGATCGATTCAGAATCATTTTCTAAATCAATCTGAGCCTATCTGTCCGTTTGATGTCTGAACATGTAAATTACAGGTCGCTGTTTGTGATATATTTTCGTTATACGGAAAAGATTGCAATTTTCAAAATTTCTCGGAAAACGCGCTCAGTAATAGTATTTGGACATTCTAAATTGGGACGAAAGATTTGATGCGCCTGGGACAATTTTTGAACTTTCCGTCATATAACCGTTCCTACAAAAATTGAGCCATTATGTAGTAAAAAGGTATAATTTTTAAAATTTCATATTAAAAATTAATTCGTAGTAGTAAATTGACATAGAAAACAACCTTACTAAATATGGATCACCTAGGTCTATTTTTCAGATACCGCCTTTCCTGAAAAACATGCGGGCTTTCATGAAAAGCATGCGGACTTTCATGAAAAGCATGCCTTTGCATGAAACTAATATGTAACTTTTGTTGTATTATTATCAAACCGAGCAAATAACTGTATTAGGCGAAAAGGTGTAGGTTATTTAAAAATGGGGCTTGTGCGGCTATAATGTTCTTACTTGTTTTTAATGATGAAAGATAAGCTTTAATATTTTTAACTTAATATGCTTGTGTATTTACAGTTATTTTTCAATTTTTAGAATTGAAAATTGAGAACAAAGTAAAAGTAGAACAAAAGATGTATAAATAAAACATAAAAGTATTTTTTATTTATATAATATACTGAAGTGGAATACCACTTTCAGAAGTTATTATCTTATAAGTTAAGCGTGGCGAATCTTTTTAGTTTGGATATAGTGTTCAGTATTATTTTGCAGGTTTTGTTGTTATTGAAGATTAAACAAAGACGTTGACTTCAACAAATTTGGTGTCAAGGTAGAGCACTTTATAGGATTATGTAGCTTTCGTTTATTAACAACTTTAACTAATGCCGATTTGCATTTTTTTAAACCTTGTGGGATATAAATGCATCGTCATTCCAATGGTGGGAAAAATTTGACTTTATATTTTGGAATAATTGTTCAATTCCTGTTAAAATATAATTTACGCAATTGGTGATCGGATATTTTTTACATAGTGTTACGGAAATCCCAAATCTAGTTCATGCCAACTAATTGATTTTCCCAAATAATAAATTCCCTAGAGAGGGAAAACCCAAGTGAACATACGCGGTGCGTCATGCAGCTGCCGGCCGAGGAAAACAATTAGCGGAAAAGCAGGTTAACGGATTTAAAATGAAGCCATGAACTTAAGTAATAGTAATATGCTTGTAAAAATGTATATGAATAGGCTATTTGCGGAAGGCAGAGTCAGTCGGACAAGAACATTTGAGTCGAAAAAGAGTATTAAAGTTGAGAAGTCGAGAGTATCGCCAAAGTAAAATGGAAATAATCCTACCCTTAAAGAAATTCATTGTAAATAAAGAATCTTAAAATGAATACGCGCAATTGTACTTCTCTTAGAAAGAATGGTAGTTTGAAGTTTATAAAGCGAGAGACAGAGAGAAAAAGAACAAACAAACGACTAACTAACAGCGTTCATGTTGTTAAAAGGGTTGCTACCTTTTTCATCAGTGTCGATGTGAGTGCTGCATTTCATTGTTGGTGTAAATGCTCAATCATTCCACTTGTTTGTAAATAGCATGCGAACGGACTAATTTTAGCGACTAAAAAAGATAAAGAGCTTAATTTTGGTACTTTACAAAATTGGGTGGACTGACTTTTGCTTGTTTAGAATAAAAGTGAAAATTTATGTGTTGTATGTGTTGTACTTTATGAGTAACAAACAAAAACCCGGAAGGTTAAGGTATTCGCAGCTTTTGTTGCATAGGCATGTGGGCGTTGTAGGCTTCCAAAAAATTGCAATATTTTTGCTTGATTTGTAGTCGGTAGTTTGATTTTTGCGGTTACGAGTATGTTTACAGCAGACATTACACAGACGGACACACTTAAATCGATTTAGATGTGTGATTAATAGAAATTTTAGTGGTTTGAATACTAAGACATGTCTGTTGTAGATTCGTTGCATTAGCTGTGAACTTACAATGATGGCTTTTACCAAAATTTAACTGAACCCTGAGACTCACGACTTTAAACACATCGTTTGTATTTTCCAAATATTCAGAAACAGCAAGTTGAATAAGATCAGTATAGGCGTTCTTAAAGCTCTATCCTCTGTCTTGTTCTTTTAAATTTTTAAATTCTTAGACGTTGAGCTTATTGCGGTTTGATTGATAGTCGCTTAGAAAAATTAGTAGTAAAAAAATGCTTTTCTTATTAGCCAATTGGTGAAAAGAACGAAGCCATGGGCTATCACAGTTGTAGTTGGTCATTTTAATTCACCAAATTTTTCTGATATTCTAACGATGATACATGTGTTCTAATTTCTGTCTGGTCATTACACAGATTTAATGACCAACGAACTTCATCTTTCAATTAGCAAAGATTTGCTTTCAATAAGATTGACTTCACCTTATTTAAAAGTGTAGTAGCACACATCAGAGTAAATTGGTCTTATGCATACTTCGTCTGTAAAAGCCTTAATTTTGCCATTTCTTCAGAATCTATTAGAGATAGCTGACATCCACCCTGGGTTAATTCGTGGCTAAAGAGTTGTTTGAAAACAAAAAAAAGGAATTCTACTCGCGCTTGGACTTGGGTTCTCAAAAACTGAGCAGTAGAATTGTAGCGTGCTATTACATTCATTTTCAACTTTTCCCTGGGAACAAGACAATTTTTTTTAGTTGTTGGAAGAGTAGTTTTGTTCTCCTACTTTATACAAAAGATCATATACATTCTGTTGAAAACTGTTTCCAAAACTACAGCGTAAAAGTTAGTACGTTATCCAAATTTTTTGGTAATATTTGGTAACAAGGACTCGAATAAGCTAGGGTATCAAGTCAGTTAATGTTCCTAGCCAACGCGTATTTTTAAAAGATAAGCCTCAACCTACTCCCCCTCAAACTTACTTGAATTTATTTGCCATGCGCTTAAGGCCTTCTATAAAGGCACACAAGTCAATACTATTTAAATCGATTTCACCGAAGTCTTTGACAGATTTAGACGCAGAGTACTATAACGGGAATTATACCGTTTAGACTCCCCACCCCATATTTAATTAATTGGTGGTCGTTCTTGATGGCAGCTCATTAAAGGTACTTAATTTAATTAAAGTATTATTACTGTAACTCAAATTGTAAGTCATAGGCCAATGTTCATAGCTGCAAGGTATATAATTGTTATGACTGTAATCACCGTACTGCGTTATATCCCTAGCAGGGATTCTCTGCCAGCAGCAAGAGAAATTTTAGAATGCGATCAATTTTCTTCCAACATTTTCAACTCAGTTCAATGTGACGAAGTTCCTGCCCCTCAAGGTAGTCAGTTAGGGCCTCTACTATTAATCCTATAGATTGATGATCTTCCATCGACCATTAAATAATCTCATATTTTTAATATACTAGGATGTCATTAAGCTATTCTCCTGCTTTGAACCTGAACCTTGCTCACGTACCCTCCAAATTGGTATAATTAATTTAGTTGGTACTGATTCATACAAGATGCAAACCGTGAAGTCGTTTGACCTAGGCATTCTGTATGATGAAAATCTTCAGTTAAATTTATACACCAAGTATCTTTAAGTAGAGCTAAATCAATGCGAGTCTTTATTAAAAGTTGGTTCAGAAATTGTGAAGGCCCATACGTAATGAACTATATGTGAGCTTGGTACGACCTACACTAGAATATGTCTAAGCATCATCATCGTAATCCCAATTTGCAGTGCAAATTAATCCAATGGAAAATCCTTCCTCACTGTGTTATCCAGACATCCAATAATGCAAATAATAAGTCGGCGCTTGGATTACCTCTAAAAATGAGTCGTGTTTTTAAAGGAGATAAATCGTATACTGCCAGGCAAATTAGAAGAAATAGGAGCTGAGCGTCACAACAACTAATTTTACCTTGCACTCGTAATGCGAATCAAATTAAAAGTTATGAAAAAATGAAAGAAAAAGACAAGAAAGACAAAAGACAACATGCCTTTCAAAATAGAAGCGTTATTAAAGTTGCAATGAGGGGTTTTAATAAGAACAGATTTTATTGAGAACGTATTCTATGAGTTAGTTAAAAAGATAAAATAATACTCCCACATGAGAAAAAGACGATGTATTTATCTAGTCAAACTAGCGAAATAACGCATTTTTAAAAAATCTTTATGTTTGTTTAAAGTACACAAACACGTTAAAGCACTTAACGATAGAAGAAAGTTGTGTGAGGTACTAAAAAAAAATACTTCCTTTCCTTACTTACTTACTGATGTCTAAAACTTTCCCTATGCGATTAGATGGATAAGAGAGACTCCGTTCTTAAATCTCCTCGCAGTAACGCCAAAAAAGTAAAAGTAGTCAGTGTTGTTTTATCAAATTAGCGGTATGTATAGTAGCAGTAGTGGTAGGTCAAACTGCACCTAACTCAATTAATTCTTTACAAATTTTTTTTAAAGTTATCAAATTAGCTTAAATTCATTGTAGACATTAATTATAAATTAATATTATTAATTATTGTGGTGTGTAATTGTTTAAACTATTAATTTTTTTTGTGAATATTATAAAGACGTGGACGAATGCATTCGGCGATTGGTAAGTCTTCATTTTATTTTGCTTCTCCTAATAATTAAAAAAAAGAAGCAAACCCTGGAATAATTATTTATGTTTTTTTAAATCTGACGTTTTAAACTTTAATGTTTACGTTAGCTAGTTTAAATTTTTTTTCCCTTATTACCTCTATCTAAATAATCATAATTTATATACACATATTTATTTAAAAAAAACAATAAAATAAAATCATTTGATGTGGCTAAGCATTAAGATATTTTGTCTACATACCCCTAGGCAACGAAGTGGGCAGAATGTAGGACACTGTCGGTCCGCTTGAGAATTGCTTTTTTTGCCCGACCGTCTTAATTATTGCAGACTCTTAGATTATATTTGTAGCATTAGCAAAATAATTCAATTAGAATGACTTGAATCACCTCAATTGGCGACGAGCTAGGCCACAATGTATAAGTGTGCACTAATTTGTCCTTTATATGTCAACTAGCTAACTAAACTAAATTACAAAATGCTACACAGAATATCCAATGTGAATGTTGGATTCAAATATACTAGACCTCATCATGTCTGTTTGCTTTCGCGGTAATCGGACGTTTGGCTCTGTTTTAGTAAATTCCTATCAGCTAACTAATTTCAACTGAAATATATAAAGACTTTGGCGTGATACTGAAGCAGCGTGCAATTGAAATAAATTTCAGTTTTGCACTGTTTGTTGTTCCTGATTTGTCTCGGATATGGGGAGAATTTTTTCCGTACAGACCGGTGGTGCACATATGCACGAGTAGAGAAAAGTCCATTTGAGAAATAGGCACTGATCAGAGGATTTTCTACAATATTCGTGATAAATTTTCTTTATTGCTACAAGAAGAAGACAACGTTGAAAGTGATACAAGATACCCGCTAAAGGAACCTAAGCCACCACGAATTATTGTAAGGGTGCAATTGTCCAATACGATCGTTAAGTCGCGATCTTAGGTACCTGGTAAAATTAACTTCGACTTAATAAGAAAGCTTAAAGAATCCATTCCTGAAACGTAAATTCACTTTATTACGAAAAGAAATTATTCAGCAACTGTTTCTCGATAACCTCAACAAAAAATACTCTAATAAATAAGATTTGAAGTGAAATCTGTATACTATACACTTAAAGACAAAATACAACCACAGTCACATTTCCAAATTGAAATCAATTTTAAAGTAAATGGAGCCGATAGCCTGTGTTGCTAGTGCTCAAGGTCTTTTTTGCTTAGTCTAAGAATTTATTTCATTAGTCTAAATTATAATAATAATAATAATAATAATAATAATAATAGAAAAGTAAATATGCTAAAAAAGGGGAAGCTCATCCTGTACACATTTTAAGATATTTACTGCACAGAAAAATTACAGCGAAGGAACCACAGAAATTTAGAAGCCCTCTACGATGAACAAACTGTAAAGAATTTGCCCACTCTATACGTTATATGTACCGATCGTCACTGCAGCTCTAACCTCGCATTGAACTCTAACAAAGCAGACAAAAATGTTGTAGCGACCACATTGTAAACTACTGGGGACTAAAGTTCAAGCAGATGAAATTAAGTAAAAAATTTGCAAAGCATGAAAGACATGCCCAAATATCAAAATCTCCTAAACCAAACTCTTACGTAAAAATGAACTCGTTAAAAATAATACGGCCAACGCAGCCAAGTGAAGAAGTTTATTAAAACTGCAAATATAAGTATATCGCTCATTTCGGAAACCCATTTTACAAATAAAAGTGGTTTCAAGTTAACAAACTACGTAATATATTTTGTGACACACAAAGTGGACGAAAGTCCCAAGTGGACGAACTTGCGGTGGTGCTGTTATTATTTTAAAACGTAATGCTAAACGTTATTCAAAATTACTCAAACGAATTAATTCAGGCGACAATTATCTACTTTACAGAGTTTAATCCAATATTTTTCTGTCACTAAGGAGTAGATTCAACTTTTGGTTCGAGATTACCTTCCAAAGAGGAACGCCACTCCACACAAAAATAAGGGAAAATAACCTCGATATTGTCTCAAGCAGCCAACCAATGTGCTGACACCACGATTTAAAACAACTCGCAGACTTTATTGAATTCACTAGCACAAAAAATATTAAAAAAGAGCAAGCCTCAAGTACGTTATTTAATCTTTATTTTGCCCACTCTCCAATCTTTGTAGAAATAAATAAATTCCAATCTGTGCCAAACTCCTTAGACATGTTCCCAAATAAAGAAACAAACTGGAGTAAACGTTGAAAAGACATAAGTTTACATGTACCGACAAACGTTCCTTTGAAAAACGCACAACACATTGATGTTGTAGCGGAAATTCAAATGATCAGTTATTAATATCAGTGCTAGTGTCCTAACATACTTGATATTAATAATATAAACTCTAATACAACAGAAGGACCTCAGAAAACAATGGCAAAAGTTTAGGTCTCCATTGTTGAAGCAACATTTGTTGCAACACGCTAGGAAATTGAAAACTAATGTTAGCGAACAAAGAGGGCAAGAACTACGGTGTCAACTTGATATTGTAAGTGGACCCACACCTATATAAATTAAGTGAAACAACGAAAAATTGTAATCCTTCAATTAAAACGGAATGTCCGATCAGATATTACAATGGACGCCGGGCCTGAAAAATATGAGATGTTTGTACATCATTTGGCAGTTGTGCCTGCACCTAACTTGCCCACTATGGTCATGCCGGCCTGAAATATTACAATAACGAACAATTTACCAATACCCAATCAATCAACCTATAATGATACATGTAAACATCCTCTAAAGCGAGGTAACTCAACCGCTGATGATTCAATAGTCACTAATAACCTCTTGCGGCGTAAGAAAACCATCGGCAATAATATAACGGCAAATAGTTTCATAGTGAGAGACAGCCAAACCATGCCAACGAGATATTCCCGGAAACCATTCCAATTCCAGTTCGCACAACGCCACGACAATTAATACAGGTTATTATCGATCTAAAGATTAATAAAACATCTTGTGTGGACAACATCACGGCGAAAATGACTCGCGAATTATCACAGGAGGCTCTAAAGATCTCATTATATGTCTTCAAAGCCATCTTCTATATGCTTTCCATTAAATTGAAAAAATTTTATTAATATTATGGTATGTAAACCAAAAAGTTAATGTTATAGCAGCATCGTACAGGCTCATAAGCTTAGTGTCAATTAGCCAAATAATAGCGTCACCGCTTCAAGCGATACAATCATCCTAGAATAGCGGCTGCAAAAATAAAAAATAAATTTCAATCCCACAAACTATGTGAAAATTACATTCATCCTTAGATTTCCAAATACTTGGAAATCCACTTAGATAGCCGCTTCACTTGGACTCACCCCATGGGTGCAAAGTTAAGTAAAATTGAAAACGAACGAATTCTAATAAAATACTTATTTACAATGCTATTATTAGGCCAATATGGTCCTACGGAATCCCATATATACATATATATTAAGTCTTTGCAAAATGAGAAAATCATATAAAGTAAATAACAAAAGTATAATACACAGCGACTGAAAATTGTTTCAACAGTGGATTGTTAATTTTAACATAATTGTTTTATTTACTGTATAGCGCCGACAGGAAGAGCTTGATCGCAAAGCAGCTGAGTTGGACAGACGTGAACAACAACTGCAAGGAAACATGCCGCAGCTAAATAATTGGCCACCATTGCCCGACAATTTCTGTGTAAAACCGTGCTTCTATCAAGACTTCAGTTTAGAGATTCCTCCGGAGTTTCAAAGACTTATAAAGCACTTGTATTACACATGGATGTGTGAGTTCATTAACGACGAGTAATAAATATTTTGCAATATATTTTTTTGGTAAATATTTCAGTTTACACTTTTACGATGTGCTTAAACATTGCTGGTGGTTTCATTATTTTACTGCATAAAGGCAATTTTACTGATCTTGGTCTTTCTATATTCTACATGTTATTGTGCACGCCTGCCTCTTATATATGCTGGTAAGCTGTTATTATAATTATAAAAATCGTAAAAATTTTAATAGTGCTAATGTATGCAAATATAGACTTTCATCTATTCCCATTATTACGTAAATGCTTATCAGTTTGTTCTCTTACGCATATCTGTCTTGTCATTAATAAATTGTTATCAAGAATGCTTATTTTTTCATATCCAAAATCAGAGTTTTTCAGACTGTCTTGTTCGCTTTCTGCAAATGTCCTTGAAGTTAGCTGGAAAGGGGTAAAAATGTCTCACAAAATGTGTAATATTTTATACGTAAGCAAGCTATACTAACCACGCGTAGTATCTCCAATATTCTATTATTAAAAAACAAAAATGTTATGCATATTTAAATGTATACCATAGCGCATATTCAATTAAAAACACAGAATTGTATATGCTTCTCCTTCACACATGTTTTAGAGAATGTGATTCACATCAAGAAATTATTAACAGAACTTTTACCCATGCAAGCAATGGGGATGAGAGAGCAAGCTTTCAGATGGCTGGTAATTAACAGCGTTACTACTGTTAATAATATGAAAAACACAAAAAGTCTGTAATAAGCTCCTGGCGCAAAATATTGGACCATGTTGTTATTTAATTGTCTGTGGAAGCATATACTTCACCATCAGAGAAAGATTTATTAAGAGATTTATAAAGCGTTGCAAAAACTTTACTTGAGTTTGAATCGTGAACCAATAGCAACAGAAAAAGTCTTACAATAAAAATTATCCCAAATGTACGACATTTTTTTAAACATGGCGATCACACAAAATTATACTTGAAAATAGTTCAAGAAAGCTATAATAATAGTTAAAAATAAATTCTTTTTCCTGTGTTATTGCATATTGATGCGGTATCCGGAATTGTTTATTAACGCTTGGACTATGCAATCTACTGCAGTATAGAAAACCAAGCTTCGTTGATACTTTTTCAAATTTCATCGTTATTTTTAAAAAAATGTTCGCAATATTTACTTTAATGAGTTTCTATAAGTTTTCAACGCGATTAAGGTGATATTTTACGTTAGCCATTCCAGAAGTTAATTATTTCCTTTATAATCATTGCGGAATACGTTGTGTTGCTATCGTTCTTAAACATTCAAAATTCTGTCTAGAGTCGAACGTTTGTCCAGTTTGTCCTCTATCCTTGTTTATCATGCCAAATCGTTTTATTAGCCCTACCTTTAGTGGGATTTTGAGTACACTCTATATTCTGCACACGAGGTTGCGGACGGTACCGAAGCGTTCTGCCAATCGGTCCAATTCTCTTCATTTTCGTTTTGCCCTTCTTTTAATAAATTTATTTAGGAATATACGCCATCAGTGAAGCGGACCCTAGTAGACCCCTTATGCAGCCCCGAATTATTGCAATAAATTCTTTCTCGCCCATACAAAAAGCTGTACATTATTTTGGTATCTTCCCAATTTGCCGAACACGCCTGGAGAAGTTTTCGTTAATTCTTTAGACGATTCAGATTGAGCTAGGTCGCTTTTGAATTTGAATTAGAATTGCAGCGGTTTTACTTAGTTTCAGCCTGCGTGTTTTAAAATTTTTATAGTAAATATCCTGTCCCTTAATGGCATTGCAAGCCTTCATTATTCTTTAACAATGTGGTTATTTCAACCACTTGTGCCAACATGTTTTAAATTAACAATAATCTTCCTCTTTTCATAGGCGCAATAAAGTCCTCTAGCCATTATAACAGCTTTCAACAAAATATCTAATTAATTTATATATATTATATAATTATATATGCGCTAGTTTTATAATCAGCCCTGTACATATAAGCAGCTGGACTCAATGCAGTATGAGCTGCTCCAATAAAACAAAACCACACTATCCGTTCAGCGGCCCGATATCACAAAACTCGTCCGTGGAACATTAGCGGTAATGTAGTATTCTCCTCGTTTGATTCAGACATAACCCTTTCTAATTTAGATATTTATGATTTCAATCGAAAACCTGTTATTTGTTTGAACAAAGCTCACATACTTGTTACGATACCTAACCCTCTATGCGCATAATGATCAGACGTCCTTTCTGAGCAGAATATATATTCTGACTACAAGATAGTTTCTTCAGGTCAGTTTTGATAAACAATACTTTGAATTAAATACCTCGTGGCATTCTTCTAAATAATGAACGTTTAATTTTACCAAAAAATTACTCTTTTGTGTATGTTCCCACGAAACTCAATTTCTCATAGCTTTCAAAATTCGAATAATAAATATACGAATCTGTGATATTGTGAAGGCTTCTCAAGGTCGTAAGAATATGCCTTGGAGCCCGGAGACGATAGCAAAATTACCTGATCCTAAAGGCTTTTTATTAGCCTGCATTTAAATTGCGTGACAAGGATACTTTTAATCGATATTTCTTATAACTGGTCATACCAAAACCACTCCACACCTTTGGTTGCTATGAAAATACAATTCAATGCCGGCAATTTTCCCGTGTATTAAAGGTGGCGGGCGATACAATACACCCACCGACCCATTTTCGCACTTCTTCAAATTTGCGGACTCGCCTGCCAGCCAAGCCTTACTGCACCGATCTGAGCAAATGCTGATAAGGAGGCGCCATTACTGGTGAGTACGTTGCAGAACTTCCCTTTCGAGCTGCGACAGTGTATCCGGGACAATTCTTGCAAGTGGTTAAAAAATGGCATTTTCAGTCAATTCTCGTCGCCAAATTTTAACAAACACCTAATAAAATGAGGCAGATATAGCGTCATCGTTCTACGTTAAATATGGAGGTAGCCACGAAGTAGCCCTAAACCCTACAAACCCTATTAAAAAGTTGTGGAAAATGTTCTCGATAGGAATATTCCTCAGCACAGTATATGTTCCAAGGACAATTTGAAGAAAGATCTTTAGGGCGAATAGCAAAGAATTGAACCAAGATTTTGCAAAAAATTTGTTCAAAATATACCAAATAGATTAAAAATAGTGGCAAACAACAAAGCCATGCATGCAAAATATTAATATTTAAGACAAAAATTAAATTTAGGTAGAGTGTACGAGTTTGGCTTTAGCATTGAAATGAGTAGTATTTTATATTTTCGCTTTATGAAAATGCTAATGGAATTCAAAATTCAAATTTGGTTTTTTTTTCAATTATTTGTGAAATGGACTAATAAAGTTTATAGTAACTCTTCCTAAACTCTTCTTTTTTTGAAGTAATAAGGAATATTAATAAATTATTTTAGCTGTACGAATTTGGCTTGGAGCTATAGCATGAATAACTATGTCTGCATCAATGAATTTGAAATTCATTTTTTCATTCTGTACATATCAATCGCATTTTAATACGTTTTTCTTTTTCTCTTCATTAGATAAATTTTTTAAATAAAAACAAAAGTGTGTGTCTTTGTCATTTAACATAAATAAAGCAACTTTGAAATCGCCTACTAAATATTTTTCAAAATGGTTAAATATAAAAGTTGGCTTAAATTAATTATTAAGAATTACTAGACCACCACTCAGTTTGTCCAAAGACTGTCATTTAAAAAAATATTTCTTAAAAAACAATTTGTTAATTACCGCTTTTTAATTTCAGGTTTAGGCCAGCGTATAAAGCGTTTCGCAACGACTCCAGTTTTAATTTTATGGTATTCTTTTTCGTGTACTTTTTCCAAACAATTTTTTCGGTGTTTCAGGCTATTGGATTTCGCAATAGTGGTTTTTGCGGATTCATCGTGGCTGTTTCTCAATTCGATTCCACCGCTATGGGCATTGTAGTCGGAATATTATTACTTGGAGTTGCATTTTGTTTTGCTACTACTGCTGTTGCAAATATTATGATGATCACAAAGGTAAACGAAATAGTTTTTAATTTAGTTAGTGTATTAGTCCAACTTTAGTTAATTTAATCCTCTTCAAGTATTTAATGATGAATTTTTTTAGATCCATTCAATATACCGTAGTACGGGGGCAAGTATGGCTAAAGCCCAAGTCGAGTTTGCAACCGAATTTATGAGGAATCAGCATGTGCAAGAAGCTGCATCTTCTGCCGTTAATACAGCCATAAATTCGCAATTTAACAACCGTCGCTATTAATTTTATTTCGATCAGTGTGAATCAATCATTACGAAAATGTCATTATGACTACTTATGACAACAGATTTCGCAAGCGCGTTTATTGGATTTAATTAGACTAAATAAAATTGAATGCGAGTTCTATAAAAAAACACTTATAATTAATTAATTGCAATTTAATGAATGTGTTTTTTTTATTCCTTTAAATAGGTTAAAAATAGCATAATGGTACTTTATATACTACTTATTACGCGGAAATTCGAAAGGTGTTGTCCGAAAGAAGACGTTCAATTTTTAGACTTTTTTATTTATTTAAATCCGTTTACAAGTTATAAATTGCTGTTCCGAAAACGCTAAACCTTTATAAGCATGAATTTTTGTTTAAAAAAATTGAAATCAACCGGAATATGGATGTAATTAACGGGAAAAATAAAACAACAGAAACCACATAATAATTTTTCTTTAATTTTCAAAGGAACATGTTGATGTATTTCTACATCATCATGCAAAATCGCTCCTTGAATTCCACAAATTTACTGCGTACAATAACATAATACTTCAAACATAAATAATGCATTTCATTGCATTAGAAAACATGAAAATGTATGAAACAACTATTTTTAGCATTTAAACATAAAGGAACATTGCATTTGCTACATGACCGCTGAGTGATACCTTTACATAGTGTAATTTTATATCTCAATCTGTTTAAAAATATGCACCAGTAACCAACGACGGCTTTTCTTACATCTATAGACGGCAAGGAGTGAGGTGACCTTTTAGATTTTTTGCCCGTAACCTTTGCTCTAAGAAATCGCTCGATTTCTACACGGACCTTTTTTTGTCGTTCATACAAGGACTCACATTACAAAGAATGTTACCAAAACCATTGCGGCACTGACCAAGATTCGGTAATTGTTTCTTTGGGATGTCCTTTTCAATGGAGCTTTTTTTTTAAGTATCCAGGAATTTATTATGACAAGGTCCAATATATGATAGAATAGGAGGAGGCCTTTGACTCTTTGACGATAGCGACCTAAGTAGCTATCCATCAATTAGATTTCTCCCATGCGTATAGTAGACTCTTGCTCTATTTTTGGACAAGAGATATCGATATATTGCCTTGGTCGCTTATCATATCGACAGGCTTATTTCCTTCTCCTACCTATGGCCTGAATATCGCAGAGGCATTTCCCGTTGTTGGCCTGTTTGCAACAGAGTTTCGATTACTTGACCCAAAGAGTCGGAACTCCTGCAAGTCAATACCGTACTGAATGACCCCGACATTTTCTCTCTAAAAATATTCTCAAAAATGTGCAGTTGTTCTTACGAACTGTTTCGCTTCCTATTTCTCTAGTGCGTTAGATGAACTGGTGTCTATGTCGTGGGAAAATACCCACTTTTTCACTTGCATGCTTTATGTAATACATAACTAAGCGCAGCCAAATACACAAAGATCCATGTAACATGCAATATTGAAAAAGTTTAATGTTATGTAATAAACGCAATCTGATGCGTTGCATACAGTGCGCCAAAGAGCTTACTTATACAGTATAAATATAGTATACAGTATAAATAATATTTATATATATATAAATATATTCCGCATAAATATTAGGATGCTCGCTTTATTATCCATATTAAGTTAACTAGAATAGTTAGCAAAAGACCCTCCTAAACAATGTCTTAAACAGTCGTATGATTCTGTCTGTGTGTTTCTGCGATTCAGTGATTCTGTGATTCTGTGATTCTGCGATTCTACGAGTCTTCGAGTTGAAGTATACACAAAAAAGGATAACTGAAAAGTAAAAATGCTTAGCAGAAGAAAATTACATTGCTGTCGCTGAGAACAAATTTGCATTATTATTGAGTACCAAGAAAAGATGCCACAAAACTCTCTTTTAAAGTTGCGTTTATAGAAAAGCTACTGTAAAAAAAAAATTGTTTATATTTTGCTATTATAAATTGAATTAGTTCTCATTTCATTTTTAAAGTATGTGCGAAATCAAATTTGGGAACAACTTTTTGAATTGTGAAGAAGAAAGGAAAAAAATTTGATAAAAGCAAATACCATTTTTTTTTAAATTTCGACTATTTCGACTTGGACGACTTGCAAGACGTTGCACGTCTCGAGAAAAGTTCAACGACCATGCAATTCTTAAAAATGCTTACGTCAGCTTGTTACAAAGATCATTCGATATAGGTCTATTGAACTGTTTATGTAAGGGTTATTTTGGAGCATTGGCTTACTCCACTAAAGCACGAACTGCCGAGGATCTTATTAAATAAAAATTGAATGACCCGATATCTTAAATAAAAGAAAATTCATGTTTATTCATGCCGTTTGGTCCCTATTACAAATTAAAATAAAAAAAACTTTCTTTGATGACCCTATATAGAACGTATAGTTAACTAGGCACTCCCCAAAAATGCACCCGATGACCTCTATGTCTAGTTTCCTCTCATATCAAAAAAAAAATGTGGCACATGTTTAGTTCGTGACAAAAAAATGCGAATATTCATTTATTAATAATATATACAGCCAGTGAATGAAAAACTTAAGTAAATATGTATGTAGATTAAGGCCATTAATGTGGAAGGCACGAAAAAAAAGGATAAAGATATATATAGGTCATATATACAAAATACAAAAAAAAATATATATGTAATATAAAAACATGTTACAAGTTACTCTACACTTAAAGGAATATAGTATTTTGATTGTAGGATGCGGAATTGATGCAACCGATGATGAACGGGTTGATACTTGTCCAGGTGATATCGATAACGATATTGCGGTGTAGATGATGACGTATGAATGATGGCGTTTTTCTTTTTCTGTGTGCATATGAAATCGTTGATTGTTATTGTTGTCTCTACTTTATTGATCTTCCTAGCAAATAAGCATGATATTGCACTTGTACACAATATTATCAATATTTTCATAAACGTTGTAATTGATATATTATTACTTTACTATATTTGCTTCTAGTTTGGTTTAATTTAATTGATAAATAGAGTCTAGCAAACAAACATGGTACAGCAAGTTATGAGACCTGTCCAAAAATTTAGTATACAGCATTCAAGCTAACAATTTTTTTTTCTTGGTAAAATTCATAAAATTTCTTACACGGCCTTTATGTCACCAACATTTTCCATTTGCATTATTAGCTTTCCTTGTATCTTAAATCAAAATGATCTTAAATGTGGTGAAAAAACTCAAATGTATTTCACCCGTACTGTTTTTCTTCTTTTTTTTCGTATGTATTTTACCTTTAGCTAATTGCAATAGTAAAATTATAAATATTTTATTTTCCATTGTTGTTTGTTGATTTATTACAAATTTTCAAGAATTCTGCAAAACAACTTTCTCATAAAATAATAAGCATTTAAAAAAAATAAAATTTTGCAAATAATAAGATACATTCCTTTTTGAGTCGGTGCTACAAAATACTTACGCACATTTGGTGCACATGGAATTGCCAATATGATTGAAGTGACACGAAATTAATGAGTTGTAATTAAACAAAAAGTAGTTTACAAGGACTGGTCGCCTTTTATATGCATTTGCTTTATTTTTAAATTCTTTTTAGATTTGGGTGAGCTAAAAATACCAGGCATACAGAAAATTTAATGTTAAGTGATTGTATGTACAAAAGACCAAGCCAGTAGGTGACACTGACTGTAAAGGAAGATGCAATTTTCGAACTGACAAGTGTAGAGGCGCCGACGTACATATGGCGCACCAATTACAATTTTCACAAACGAAGCGATGCCGTTCACAATTGGAACACAGCCGTGAGTACAATTGTAATGTAAGATTTTTGATTTTCTTTGTAATTGTTTTTTATAAACGTTTATAAGTCCCCACGTGATGGATTACGAGGCCGAGGATGACATTCCAAGTAAGAAGGAAAAATAAGTGAATAGATTAATTGGTATTTTTAGTATTAATAATTCTATAATTATTAACAAAAATAAATAGTGTTTGTCCGGTATTTATCCTATGATAACAAAGTTTGGAAGGACTCTGGCCTCTGATTTTGGATTTGCTCAGGAAGCACGTTGACTCTCAACTCGCACTTCTGTCAATAATACAAAAAGAAAAGATTCTACAGTCAAAAACGAACAGCAATCAAGGATGAGCTTCGGTCATTTCATAGCAGGAACTTAAAGCTAATCAAAGAAAAAAACGACGTGAAGTGATTGCATGTGTGCATGCCGTACCAAAGAAAATTGATTGTGTGTATTTAAATGTAGTTAAGGTACAACCTTCGTTGCGCAAATTTCTGGCAAACGACTAAAATTCGTTCGTCGTTTTTGACAAGCAAAACAGTGATGTGCTTTCGTGGAAGAAAAACCATAAAGACATGTGTAATATTCATTTCAAAAGTTCATTGTAAAAACGAGGACCCAGCAAGAAAGAAAAAATGAATTTAAATTACATTGAGAAAAATAAATTAAATTATTTAAAATAAAATTAAGTTGATTTGAAATGGAGGAAGAACTAATCTATTATAATATGCAAAAAATATGCAACAAATCCTTGCCAGGCTTTCGGAATGAAATGGTAAAAAAAGGCTGGGAAGCTATATCGAAAGAAGTGGGAATGTCGACGCAAGGAGGATATAGTGGAAAGAAAGATTGAAAAGGAAGGCCAAGAAAAAAAGAAAGTGAGAATAGCGATCGATTTGAAAAAATTTTTGTGATTAATGCCCTACAAAGTGGATCTTCAATGACAGGAAGATTCGAGAATGAAATTGTTGAATGATGCAAACAAGAGAATTAAAGAAATGTTCAATGGATTCGGAGTTTTTGTTGCTACTTATATATTTACTAATTTTATATGCTTGCACATATATATGTGACATATTTTATCCAGTTTTCCATATCATGTATGAGTTATTCTAAATGTCGTCTATTCATATTATAATTATTTATATCCCAGAATTAAGCAATAAATAAATGAATTAAATATTAAAGACTAGCCCCTAATTCTTGTTTATGCGACTTGAACAGTTTTTTAGTTTTCCAATTAGCGTATTCTAAATCGGTATGCTGTCGGGTCAAAAATTTTGCATTTTGGGGCAATAAGACTTAATGTAATGTAATGTGGTGATAAACCAATTGTTTGTTTTTCGCATAAAAAATTACGTTCGTCATACCTAATTCATGCATATTTTCATAACATCTTGCTGCGTACCGGTATATTTCAAAAAGTTCATCATTGGAGTTTTGCAGATATCGCGTTTGTGGCTAAAATCTCGCTTGGTCAAAATGAAATATTATTCACAATGTAGTTTTTTTTGTGATATATCCTTACAAGCATCTCTCTCTTTTTTTGCGCTTGGTTCATTATAGACGTTTCCCATATGCCTCTTCATTATCACGATCAATATTAAAGTCGTTCTTCTATATTAGTATCATCATTGACGTTCTGGTTACTTAACTGGTAATTTTCTTCCAATAGATATACCTCAACAAGCCATTCTTTACTCGTTATTTGCAGACCCTGTGTTATTTTTTCTCGCCAACCTGTAGCCCAATCTAAAAATATATCATCGTTACCGTTCAAACTTATACCGCCGAGTTGTGAACGAATAACCTTCGTCGCCAATAACTTTGACATGAGAACTATATTTCGTACAATGACTGCCATAAGTTATTTCCTAATTGTTATTTATATTCCTCCTGCTATGTAATTAATTATTATTTCTTATAATCTAATTAAATTATATAATATAATAGTAAGAATTGAAAGCTGACTTCAATTTTGAGGTTACGGACGCAAAATTATTGGCAACGAAGATAACTTTTAAGGAAAAACTTAAAAATTGGTGAATGTGTTGAATTGGTAACAAAAGAAAAGAAAATTCGCCCCATTCTCTGTAAAATGCCAGCCAATAACGACTGCATGCAACAGCTTCTTTTGCACCAGCGACAATTTTCTATACTGCTCCTAGAAACACAATAGGCTTGGATGCAAACCATACTCGAAAGCCAAGCGTATCTTTTAAAACCAGCAGAACAGCTACTTGTGCCAGATTTTCGCAAATTTTCTGACGATAAGCAAACAGATGTTATCTACATGGATCTTTTGAAAGCTTTTGATAGGATTGATCACTCCCCTGAATAAATTATCTAAAAGCGATTTTCCTAGTTCCCTAGTGCAATGGCTTCACTCGTATCTAAAAGCTGGAAAGCAATTTGTACAGTGTAATGCAGCAATTTCACGTAGAATTCATATATCTTCCGGGGTTCCTCAGGTAGGTTATTTTAGTCCAATCCTCTTCAATTGATTTATGAACCTGTATTAAAAGCTCGCTCATTCTAATGTTCGCGAACGATATAAACATATTCTGCTCGTTTAATTCTCCTGAAAATGTTGGTCTCCTCCAGTTGGACTTTTAGACGTATTATACGGATTAATCTGAATAAATGTAATAAGCTTTCATTTGTGTGTGTGACCAATAGCCTTCGTATAATTTTATAGATAAGTACAAACTGGTCAACGTGCAGTTCGTTGGCTACCTTGGTGTTTTACTGGATTCCAAGATTCGATTTCACCTTCATATTAACGCTTGTGTTAATAAGGCGAAGTCGTTATTGAGCTATATGAAACGTTGGGCTAAGGAATTTCTCAGTCTGTATAACAGTCTGTTAATTAACATTTAAATAAAATATATAAATATGTCCTGTCAGTCTTCTAAAGCGTAAAGGAGAGAAGAGGAACGCAATCCTATGGAATAAGTGTACGTGCCATAGCTGAGCTAGCTAATTCGTGAGATGTCTCCACATCCCTCCGGATTCTTCAACTTGCCCATTTATACTCCTAGGATGATTACATCAAAGAATTTGCACGTACTTGCCCCTTACCGAATACCAGACGGACAAAACCCTAACTAACCGACCTTGCCCTAGGCCTATTCTTCACCCACTATTTTGCCTATTGGTCTCCCTTCAGCCCATAGAAAGGTTTGTAGGAACTCCAAAGTTGGGTCCGAAGACCCCGCTAATCTACTTTCCTCTGATAATTAAAATCCGCTTTATTTTAATTCATTTTTTTTTCGCGTACTTATTCATGACAATTTTTGATTGTTCTCAAACCGTATTTAATGTTCAATATATATTTACACCGTCCAACAACGTCCTTTTGTTTTATTTACCGTAAATATAGCGACATATTTTGTACCATTCATCATCTTTTTTTGTTTTTTTGCCCTTTTTCCCGTCATTACAGTCTTTCATCTATTCTTGCAAAATTTTGGCATTCGCACGCGTGTACTTCGCAATCCCTTTTTCAGTAAATGGTTGCATTCTTGTTCTGCTAACAAAGGGATGAAAATGATAAAAGACTATGTGAATTTGCCATTTCTATTTTGTCTGACGGATCTTCACATTCTTAACAAACGCACGATTAAGCTTTCTTAATGTTGCATATATTGTAAGTTACAGCAAGTTATACAGGTTCTTTTCAAATTATATAACGAGTCATACCCATGGTTTCATCAGGAATCACATTCAGTCCAAAGAATCAATGGTATCCTTTCCGAATTATAGTGTTGATGCGCTCACATTTGTTGGCAATAGCTAAAAGGACTTCAATTCACTGTTCATATGAACATGATTATCTGATTGATTTTCCATTTGTGTAAACTATATCAATTATTTAAGATTAATCTATCCCAATGTTAACACATTTATTTATAACTTCTTTGTAGACTATATATATCTATAAGATTGAAAATAGCTTGCGCATCCCTTTTTGTGAACAATGTCAAGTATTTAGCGATTGTTCTATTTGTCTAATCATAGCTCTGATTGCCATACTATCGCATTAATTGCATTGTTTGGAGTGATTGGTAGACAAGCTTAGCTATTAATTTGTTAGTTACGTTAATAGCATAATTAATTAATTTATAATTAATTGATAATTAAATATTAATTAATTATTTATTCGCATGTAAATATTTATAATGTTATGATATATTATCATTTTCCCCCCTTTTTCGTGGTTCTTCATATTGTAATTAGGGGTATTTACACATTATTCCCCTCTGCTCTTGGCAGGATATTTTATGAGATTTTTTTTCTTCTCCTTGTCTTGAAAATAGCTGAATTTTGTAATGCAACTAATAAGCTGAGATTAAATTAAATAGAAAAATCAATCAATAAATATAAAGAATGCAGATCTTCACAGGAAAGCTAGGCAATGTAAGTTTAACTGCATCGCGGAACCACGCTGTAAAGATTTTGCTGGTGAAATGATTCGCGATCATACTATCGTCCAAACACCGCAAGATACTGTTGGAAATACAGCTCTACAAAAACCTATGCCAACCTTGTTAATTTAAGAATCATATAAAGCCACAACAAAAACCATCGCATCCCTCAAAGAAAATTTAATAGAAATTCTCGAAGAATTCAAATAAATGTCATTGGAAATAACGTTAAGGAATTGCAAGAAAACAAACGAAGGTATCAGCTTAAATGAATTGTAAAATATAAAAATCAAAAAACTTTCATAGATTAATAAAATTATTAAATTTCAAAAGGATTCTGATGCTGTCTCATTTATAAATCTATGTAAATATCAATTCGCCTAATTTGTATGCTTTAAAAAGATTACTACGTGGGTTCGGTGAAAATCAAACTTCCACTGTTGGTGAACTAAAAGCGAAAATATAATGAAATATTGCTTCGAAAGAAAGTAATAATCTTTTTATATTTAATTTGTTTCGTACAAACGACGGCATTTGGTTTCGAAACTAAATAAGTTACTACGATTGAGTAAACTAATATAAATAAAATAAACAGATATGTGACAAATGTAGTGAAATTTTCAATTCAAATCTAAGAAGGATCTAACGTCAAGTCTAAACTTTTTAGCCCTAGACCCGCACCTTTTGCGCGGTTGCTAAAATTCAAAAATGAAAGTGGACGTTCAGTAAATCAAGATATATTACATCCCACTCAACTCAGCAATAGGGCCTCTCCCATTGTCCTTGTAAACTAATCTAACCCTTCATTGCGTATATATAGAGATGCTAAAGAAGCTGTCAACGCATAAATTGTCTTTTTGGAAGAAAAAGTTTTTTCTTCTTGTTTAGCCTTAAAATTTTCTTTTACTACTCATCCAGAAGGTATGCCGTCTTCGATTTTTCGCTCATGTGCTAAGTTCATTTGCAATAAATTAAAATATATTTTCAATAATAGCTTGCAGAAAGATTATTTTCTTAAGATTTGGAATACGAGTTTTATTACACCATTATTTAAAAATTATGGCGGAGAGCACATTGACAACTATAGGGGAATTGCAAAGCTAACCGTTCTAGCTAAACAGTTTGAATCGTTGGTAGTTAAGAGACTGTCTCCGGTCCGGTAGTCCGATCTGTCTTATTTTGCTGCCAGCATGACGTCTTCAGTGGACGGTGAACTCCCACGAATTTATTGGAATTGGCTTGTATACATAGCGCTTTCCCAGAATGGAAACAAGCTGGTGTTTATCTTAGCTTATTAGTTTTGAAACTTAAGTCGATTGGTTTCTTAGGAAACATGATTTATGTCTTATCTTACTCGTCAAAGTCAAAAAATATTGTTTAACTCATCTCTTTCTCGGGATATTTCTGTATCGTCCGGAGTTCCCCAAGGGAGTCACTTAGGTCCGCTCTTGGTTGCTATATTTGTTAATGACCTGATAGATACTAATGAACTTGTGTGTTAAATTTGCAAAAGCGTAAAAACCCCAGCTAAAGGTGCCACAATGATGCGATTGAATCGGTGCAAAGAAAGTTTCTGCTCCTTGTCTTTCGTATTTTAGGATACGATTCTGATCGTATCTTCCATCCATATGAACATAGATTAAAAATAGTCAATCTTCTCTCGTTAGAGAAAATACGTGAGCTTCTACGTGTTTTATTTATGGCTTAGTTGATACGCGGCGATATATGTTGCTCAGAGTTGCTTAGTAAAATTTGTTTTAATGATCCTAGCAAATATACTCGGCACCATGTACCAACTAGGTTGTCGCACTGCCGTAGTATAATAATAATTGTTGTATTGTATATGAAATGTACAATAATAATTGTCATTCGTTCGACGTGGCCAGGGATTTCTGCAAAACCTTTAAATATTACGACACTGATTGCCACAGTTTTACTTATTTTTGCTTGTGTGTTAATAATTTTTTTATACAATGAATTTCTCGAATTTAACATAATTGTCTTTGAGACTATTAACAGTAGGTGTATTATTGTTAGTATGATGTTTTGAAGTATATCATCAAAGGTTATCTCTCGATTCTAAGGTTGGCTAAGAGTATTATATTCCTAGTGAACAGATTTGTCTCATAATAAATAAATTGGGAATATATTTCGCAATAGCAAATTAATAGTAAAATGTAACACCAAAATTAATTAACACAAAAAATAATTGTGTTAAATTTAGACCTAATTTAAAATCTTAACTGTAAGTTTTAATTAAGCATTGCATATAGTGCTACGTAAGCAATGAATACTACTTGTAGAATTCTTACAAATTGCCTAAAGTTCTTCTGTATATGATTGTTTAATTTTAAGTTATAATTTATATTATCTATTGTATTGATATTCATCGTTTAGCCTCACAATGTAATATTTGGAAAATGGAACATCCTGCCCCACCTTAGAAATTGTAAACTAGGCCGAAACCAATAATCGGTTGAGAACATACTCACATCGACTTCGCCGATCCGATTTTCAAATCAATTCTCAACTGCATGGCGACTACCAATTATTATCAAAAACATTTAATAAATTTTGCAAACTGGATATCACTCTCTGTCAAACTGAGTAGTTGAACGTTTTGTTAGATCATTTAAATCAAATGTTCGAGCACATATCGAAGGTGGACTTTCAGAGAGATGTTGTACGCAAATACCTTTATGCTTATGGTTTCATGCCTAATGCCAAAGATAGATCTCCAACCAAATAATTTCATGGACAACCTCTTAGAACCCTGTATTGTCAATTACTTGAAGATCCGAATAAAACACAGCCCGTTTCAAAAAATTATATATGCACTTTCAAAATCAACTGTATATATTCAAAATTTTGGAAAAGAGAGAAAGTGGATATCTGGGTAACTAATATGTTAGATTGGTTGAGCTCTTTATCAATTTCAAACATCAAAACAACGTGTACACCAACATAAACCTAAAATTGATTTAAAAAAAAAAACTTCTTCTTACTCGTTTAATCCGATTCCACAAAGGGAAGAAAGCTAACGTCAAGAAAATTATGAAGATCAATCCGAAAGTATTCAACGTGATGAACTCCAAATTAAAAGTGCAATGCGAAACAGTGAAAGACAGAAATGTGAAGTTCCTCAATACAAAGCACCTTATTTTAAGAAACTTAGATGAAAAAAATATTATAAATTATTAACATAATAAAAAGGGAAAAGAGGGGTTAGTATTATATATATTCCTCCTGTTGTACATTGAATTATCGTTTCTTATGTTCTTATTACATAGATATTCATAACACCTTATATTTAATATAGTAATATGTATATAGTATAGTAATAAGAGTTCAAATAAAAGGAAGTATGAAGTTATAAGGCGAAGTTTTATTCCCAGGTTATGGACACATCACTAACTAAGATCGGAATTTTCCAAGCTCTCCTAGTTCAATTCTGCGGCCAAAATAAAGATTACCTCTCCATGTACTCTAACAATATCCTTTGCAAAATTTATTCTTCTTATTACAACACGCTGAAATGTTTTCACTGTCTGTTTATCTTTACCTATCGATGAAAATGACTTTAATATTAACTGTGATGATAAAGAAGGCATATCGAAAACGTCTATAACGAAGCAATCGCAAAAAAAGACACAGGTCCTTTTCAGAATACACCGCATATGTAAACATCTTAAAAAAAGTACACTCACCTCCGTCTTCGCCTAAATCTGGATCGTCGACTCATATGAGTGCTCCATCCTTGCCTGCGAGGAACGTTAGCGTTTCCACTATCGTTGCGTCGGCCGGTAACAAAAAGGTTACAAATAACCCGGGAAGCCCTCTTTGTATTAGCTAGGCTGAAGTGGCAAGTGGCACCTTTCAATGGTGCCATTAAGACTACTCAGTTTAAATCTCAAGAATATATTAAAAAAATAGCAAATCCGAGTTCTCCCTGGGTGTTCGGTTGCGTCTGCTGGTCACCATGCTGAGCAAATCGCACAAACTTCACGTGCAAGTGTGGTCATTCCCTCCATATTTTCGCCAACTCAAAGTTCTTTACCCGTGAATCCTATCGTTCATAGTAGGGATGAAGTCTGCTTGTCGGCAGTATCCCCCAGAAAGACAATATTCGTGTCAAGACTTGTGGCTGACACCGATGAAGATAACATAAAAAGTTGTCTGACAGTAAAAGTCCAATCCGTCGTTTTGGTGTTAGTTCGGATTGAAAATATGGTAATTTTGTTATATAAACCATTCTGACCAGTTGCATCTTCAACGAAGGAATTCATTCCTTGCGATCGTCTCCGTAATACTAATTTGGCAGTTCTTACACCCTCAAAAAAGTAAAGGTTTCTTCAGGCCCAGTATCCTTTACCAAAATCTTGGGAGCGTAAACTCAAAATTTCGCTCCACTTTCCTAAATCCAGTGAGCAAGGAGTTTTCCTGTTTGGATTTCACTAAGACCTGGTTAAAACTTGATTCTTAGGAACTTTTTCACAATCCTTTCCAGGTTTTCAGAAAGGATCGATTGGATCGCAATGGCGGTGGTGTTTTAATTGCCGTATCTGCTGCAGTTCTGTCTTATTCAATTGCATTTCCTACTCGCCCCGACGTTGAATTTATTGCCGTTTGGGTGAAAATTTCTAATAAATAGTTATATGTAACTTGTTCCCATATTCTACCAAATGTAGATTTCTTTATTTAGAAGAAACATGTTGCCCTCATTTGTGACGTCGCCGACATGTATAAATCTGCTGATATAGTCGTAGCGTTGGGAGACTTTAATTTGCCACAAGTCTCTTGGTGTTTAAGTAATTAGTCTGGGTGTGTGGTCCCCACTTCAACATCTGATCAAGCTATTGCATTTTTCAATAAATTATTTGATCGTAATTTACTTCAATAAAGCCGTGTTCCTAATTACAATGCAGACTGCCAGATCTTTGCTTTGCCAATTTTCCGGGGATAGTGGTAAATCACTGTCTACCTTTTAGCTCACCTGAGGATCCGTACCATCCAGCAATTTGGATTTCTTTTTATTACAGGCATGATGGCCCGTTGAACTATTCTAATATGTCAAATCCAACTGCCTCAAATATGCATTATAATTTTACGAAAACCATCATATATATCTTACTACTTAAATCTTATCTTTCACACATTTTGCTTGATTTTTCTGCTGGGAATACTAAAACTCTTCTATCATCGTTCAGTAATGTATCAAACCTAGCTATTTCTGCATCCGTTCCGGTCAAACAATCCCACCCTCAAAGCAACTGCCCGCCATAGTTTAACAAAAGAATTAAATATTACAAAACTAGGAAAAATAAGTTTTTCCAAAAATTTATGAAAGTGGTTCAGTTTATACAATCCTCACTGCTTGTTAATCCTAAACATTTTTATAAGTTTGTCAGCTCAAAAAGAAAAATCTCCATATATCCCTCTTTCAATGAATATCTTGTGACGTCTGGCGTCTCTCAAGATAGCGACCTAAGACTTCTTTTATTTACTTAATACATTAATGATCTCCACTCGGTGATTAAGTCCAGCTAGATATTAATGTACGCTGACGATATTAAACTGTTTTCTTCCTTCTCCTTGGCATCGCAATCGTATCAGTTTCAAATTGATTTAAATAATTGATTTAATGATTAATTTAAATAATTTAGTTATGTGGTGCTCATTAAATTTTATGAAAGGAACTCATTCAACACTGAGTAATTCTTGGTTTAAAAAATTGGAAAACGTTGATTCGTTCACTGATTTACGGGTTGCATTCAATCAAAGATTACGTTTTAGTTTTCACATTACGTTTTCTTTAGGTAAAGCTATGTCCGCGGTTTCATTAAGAAATGCTCCAAAGGGCTTAAGAATCCTAAAAAAAAGTATTGGAACTGTACAGCTTACATTAAAAATGAGCCAACAAATCAAAACGGTAGATTTCGTAAATATTCTATAAGTCCCCGCATTACATTGTAATGTAATATCGACTGGAAAAGCTACAAATAACGAATCTAGTGTCATAATAAAAAAATTTGTAGCCGCTATTATAGGGACTAATCAAATTTTAATTAGAACTTGAAAGAGGGATGGACTTTACATAGTGGATACTTACGAAACAAATAATAAAACTCAAATGGTTCAAAAAATTAGAAAAACTTATTTCGGTCTTCGCCACAAGAAATAAGGCCATTTGCCTAAATTAACAATATGTGGCATATCTTGCAGTACATGTTTTCGTGAAAGCCGTTTCGTTTATCTTTTCCGCGAAAAAATAACAAATCTTCCAGTGAAATTTTAGAACTAATCCATACAGGTTTGGGTCTGATGAAAATAGAATCATTAGGCAGATGCACGTACTTTTAATAATTTAATAAGTTGAGAAGGCATGTGGAAATATATAGTAACATTTAAACAAAGTCTAATTATTTTAGAGTAACATTGTAAATTATGAAAACTTTGTTTGTATGTTTTTCTTATGCTTTTTTTTCCTTATGATATTTTATTCAGTAAACACATTTAGAAATGTGTCCACTCAGTAATTATTTCTTGACAAGTCTGGGGCAGCCGCAAGATATCTTCAAATTATTGTTCTTATATATGCCATACTACCGCTAGCATGTTCTAATTCCTCAAGCTGTAAAGAGTCAGAATCAAAGCTATTAAATTTAGATAGGACTACATGCCAAAATCTAAAAATCCAAGCGACGAGCCATAATTTTCGATGTACTCAGCGATTCCGTTGACGTTCGTCTCTGCTTATAATGTAGTCCTTCTTGGTTTCCTTTGTTTAATTCGCCTTGGCCTATTTTGTCACATCTACTTTGAGTCCAGAACACAGGTTTTAACCTAAAAAAAACCAGGACCAATAAACCAAATTGAAGAAATTAACTCTTGTACAGTGTTTCTTGCGACAACAACTGCTGGATTCAAATGCGACGGGACACGTCATTAATTACAACCATTAATGAGCTCGTGGATTTCAACAAATAGGGAATGTCTTGAAGAATGTTGTTTGAGCTGGACTACAGCAATTTATGAATCTGTTCATGGAAAACGGAAGCCCGGAATTTGTAGCAAACTTTGTATATTTGAATATAATGTAACGAGGAGGTGAGCCCCACGCAGCTCCAAATTCGACAATGATTTCTTTTTTTTTGTGCATCCATCTTTGATTTAACGATATATGGTTGCGAATGTGTTTTACGTGAGTTGGTTTTTATTCTAATATAAGCAGTAGCGAGGAATGTGTAAAGATGACAAAGACTGAAGATCATTGACAAAGATAAAATGGCGCGTTTTGAAATTTTATTTCGAGTCTTGGATATTATTGCAAAAGAAAACGAAAATATATTCTTTTGTTGGTCCCAGGAATTATCTAGAGCCTTTTTCCCGACGAGTTATTTAAGTTCCATTTATCTAAATCAAAACATGTCCTTTGGGGATTCCCTGATGTTTAAATTGAGCCAATTCTTTTATACTTTCACATTACCGGGAAAACCGTATTCATTCTAGTGTATGCATATCGTAACGTACATCGACGAAATAAACAAAATAAAATACAAAAACAAGTGGCACGCTCACGACAATGCTGCATTCCATTTTTTTCTTTGCGTCTCGCTTTATTCTATTATATAGCGATCTCACTTTATTTCTTTACATGGCGATTCTGCTACCACAATCCTTACTTCTTACTACTTACTACAACGTAAAACGAAGATTTGATTGCTCTTTCATCAATTCCGAACGCTTTAACATATACATCAGTCAGTTAATGCAGACAAGTTACAGACAAAAATGGGACAAAAAATGTCCCATAAGTGACGGTGCGTAGTTCGCAGGTTCCAACTGCCTTTGGCTCAGAAAATCTCCACAAAATATATTGCTACTTACGGTCCTGTGAATCAGCCAGCGCTTGTCTTTAGATTTAGATGATATCAGTAAGAAGGAAACCATTTAGTGGAAAATGTAATAGCAGCTCACATAGTTCTTCTTCGATTCTAGGGCCAACCATTAAGATACCATTTAGCGAAATATAAAACAACTCTAAGTTTTATTGAGGTACTGTTGGGCTTAAAAACACAATGGTGTGGTAACAAGCCTCGTCCAACTTAGGCCTTTTAATCAAATTTTCACACTAGCTTATAAAAATCACACATTTTGCTTTCAGGTCACCACCTCGAGACAGCCGTTGTACTTGGGCGGCAAAGCCCCTTTTTTCGATAGATCTAGGGAATCAGAATATTTCTTAAAAGCTAATTTTACGATAAATCTTATCCAAAGATTTATGAGAAACATTGTTTTAAAGAAATGTGTCATATTCCTGGCCTTTGGGTATCATTTGCGTTGCGTTAGTATCAAATTCTGCAATTTTCCAAAGACGCTCGAATTTCATATTGTTTTCATCCTCTTTTGACTGCATATGCGAAGCAAAATAATTTTAGTTACCAGTGCAAACATATTTTCCAGTGATAATCCAGGTGAACAAAGTTTTTTCCACTTTCAGCAGATCTGTACCAAGTTTTATTCGATTAACAGACAAAGTATCAAAAATGTCGATTTTCTGTGATTTATAAAACCTGTCATCAGCAATTTAGGTATTCCAAGATAATATAATACATCTCATTTTAAATCACTTTAGGACACTCCAAAATCCGTTAGGAGCGATATGATGGTTGTTTAACACCTATGTTTCCTTGCTGTAAACGAACTTCGAATTGTAGACACCGACAAAGCCGAAGCAATCGGTGAAGAAACTCAACTGGGAGTAAGAATATTAATTTATAAGAGCCAGAATTGTTTCGAACTAAAACTGTGGAGGTTGAAACAGGTATATTCGGGAAAGAACCTTTCATATGCGCGTAAAGTGAAGCAGATAGTTCATTAACGACAGCTAATGGCGTTGTAGAGAGATGAAGGCTTACAACAAGTTTGAGCGCAGTCGAGCAATGTGTGATGAGAGCGAGAACACATTTTGCACATAAACGGCAAAGAAGATCTATTAACTTGATGTACTTTAGCAAGACAATTTATGTAAAGACCAATTTTCTTCACATTTTCAAATCTAAGCGACACATTCAAATCTTTTAAAGGTTTGCAGTGATCAAATTTGGACCAAAATGTAAAATTTTGGAACTAGAATTCCAAATAATTCAGGAAATATCGTGTTGTGCCCAACTTCAACTAGTTGTTGTTGAATCTGTACGCCCATTACCGTTTGGGTCACTATTCTCCTATTTCTTTTGGAAGGAGGTTATTTATTTAAAATACGACTGTAAAATTAAACAACCGCTTAATAAACGGCGAACATGAATGTTTTCTTCTTTTCTTTTGGGAAACGAGAAAAAACAATTCGTGACACATAATCATTAACTGTCAACAGTACAACGATTAATTGTCTTAAAAACTGTAAACATAAAACTACATAAAAATAAAAGAAAGCACAATTTAAAGGCTTGTGCACGTGTGCGTATATTTGTCATATATTGTTTATATATGTCCTTACATATATATTATATACATTGCTGCATGAAATCCAGCCCATCTGGGCAGTGTGTGGCTTTGATCCGCTAACACCCACGTATGTTTTCTATCCCCTCCTTCGCGGTGCGATCGAAACAAGGTGTTTGGGAGAGGAAGTTACGAACTTAGTTATTTACTGTAAGCCCTTGAACACAACGCTTTGTTGTAATACTATAATTTAAAAAATACCGGATTATTTCACAGGACGTATTCCGTACTTTTGTGATTAAGCGGCCAATAATGTTGTTCTGCCCTTAATTTCCTAATTACTATTCTCCAATTGTCACCTAGCAGTGTATTGGTAAGCAAGGCAATCAACTAACCCAACTGACCTTCTTACCACTTACGCGCGCGACTCATTAATTCACTCTCCGCCATTCACTCCAGTTCCTGTTGCTGGTAATAGATGCTTCGGTTAACCCAGTTAAATCTCTTGTCCTTTCACAATCTGGTCCGTTCTATGTACGGCCTACTAATAGATTGATTTCTTACTGCTCTCCAGCAACTATAATACACCTATGCTATAAGCAAATAAGGCAGCCTATTTGGCTTAAAGTAGTGGCTTAGGTATGACCCTACCGTGGACAGATATTTCGTTGAATTAATAAACCAATGTTCAGAAATATTCAACCGTTTGAACCGTGAAAGTAGTCATAAATAACTTTCGTTTATCAGACGTTTATTTTGTTTTCATTGAATTATAAGATTATATTAATTTAACAGTTGATTGTGAGGTATTCAACCTTTTTACTATTCCTCTTGTTGATTGGCGCGGATTTTGCTACAATATTGTCTTTAAAACGTTGTCGTCAAAGTCAGAACGTCTTTTAAGGTCGCATCTCCAGAGCGTAATTTTGAAAACCAATTTCTAACTACCCTATCATTTATCATTCCTTCACCGTATAAACTGCATACTTTTTCAGCTGTCGCCTTAGCAGTATTACCACGATTCAACTCCCAAAACACTACATGTCGAATATGCACTTTTTGACTCTCCATTCAAAAGTTAAGAAAAACAGTGGAATGTAACATTCACCACATAAAACAGTTGACTGAAGACTAACTGAATCCTCATCTACATAGTGAAAACAAAAACTCATTTGGTTCGGTGACTTATAGCGAACAACAGATTCTACCTACTTGCATCCGAAGTTATTTATGACTCGAGCTAATATTAGTATATAAACATATCAGCAATTATAATATGTCAAAGGAGGGTGATATTGAAAGCAATCGTGATAATGTACAAATACAAGATGACCTCAACATCATCAATGGTAATCTGTCGATGCAAAAATATTAACAAATGTAACAATAAATATATATATACATATATATATATATATATATAATACACTTTGATCAACGACGTCTATTGGTGAAAATAATAAAGTAATGCGAAGTATTAATATACAGAACAATTAAAGTCGAGGATTTCAAACTTACCATACCACAAAATAATAAAGTAAATAGTTTTCCATTTAGTTCTATTGAGTTATTCAGTATATGCGGACATCAATCGTGGAACGCACAAAATAGCATTTTCGACATTCACTACTTTTGTTGCTTGATTTGAAGAAATTGGCTGACGAAGCTCATCAAGCACTTTTAAAAGCTTATGGTGATGCTGTTCCATCATATCTCAGTTGTTGGTTTTACTTTCAACAATTTAAAAGCAGCGATTTTGATGTCAATGACAAAGAACGGCCTGGAGGACCAAAAAAGTTCGACGACGACGAATTGCAACACATATTCGACGAAAACTCAGCTTAAACTCTCAAGGCACTTTCGTACAGCTTATCAATTGAGGAATCAACTGTTTCTAGACGTTTCCATGCGATGGGAAAGGTCAAAAAGGAACGAAAGTGAGTACCATACGAATTGAGTGAAAATGCAACTTCGAACCGTTTCAAGATCGCGGTTTCCCCAGTGTCCCAAGTGCAAAAAGTCATGGCCATTAGTCCAGAAGAGCCATCCACATCGACACCAAAGCTGGCAATAAAGTTTTGTTGTACTTATGGTGGGATCAGCCAGATGCAGTGTATTACAAGATGCTAAGACCAAATGGAACTGTTGCGGCAGATGTCTACGGACGGCAATTGAACAATTTGAACGATGTGTGACAGGGGCGTACCTTCATGCTTTACATTTGTTTCGATCACAATTTAGACACGACAAATATATTGTTGCAAAAAAGACTACCAAATTCGACTAACAGACGCAAAGTCATTCTCTTGCATGGCAACATTCGGCTACACGTTGCAACAGTTGTGAGGGGCACACTCGCAAGTCGAATGGGAAGTTTTGCGGTGCCCAGCATACTCATCAGGCATAGTGCCTTCTGATTACGACGTTTCGAAATGCTGAAGAACTACGAAAATGAGTCGATGATTGGATCACTGCCAAACCAATATCGTTCCTTCGACATGGTATCGCTATGTTGCCGGAAAGTTGGGAAAAGTTGTAGAAAACGATGGGAAATATTTTGATTAATATATATTGTACCAATTGTTCGCAATAAATGCATTTTTGAAGTAAAAAAATGATAACAATACCTTCAAGTAACTATAAGTATATGAAGATAAGAAAAATAGTTTGATGGAAATGATATTAAGGACGGAATATAAATAGCGATCATATAGTACAAGTAGGCAAGTTCACAGAAAAGTCGTCGGCTGATTATTTCCGTGCACACCAAATAAAGTACTTGCTTTTGTTATGTACTCTCTAAGAACATACCTCTGAAAGCAAAACAGATGGTAAGAGTTATTCGCTTTCTCAATTCTTCTTCAATTCTCTATGATCTTAAAATAACAGCATAGGCCACTATTTGGGGAGAAGACAAGCAGGCCACGCATGTCAACAAAAAAACTATACATGCTAAAAAGTTGAAAAGATCGGAGACTGTAATCGGGGGTTCCACTTTTTATTCCACACACACTCCATAGACGTTTAAACTAAAGAAATACACATGCTAAAACCTTTATGCGGGCAAGCGGACGTACAAAACTTACTTACTATACGGGCTGGTCTTATGCTCCCGAACACTCTACACCTTGCCCTACCTATGTTCTCCAACGGCCCATAATTTTGTATGGAGGACCCCAAAGTTGGGTCCTACGACTCCTCTAATATATCTTGGTCTTCTAATTTAATTTTGCTTTATATCCCAAAAAAAAAAAAAAAATATATAATATTGAACATCAATACGATTTAAATTTGGTTTTTATTCATATTTATTTATAATGTATATAGGTTTATATTCATATACATATATATGAATGGCTAAATACATTTCTTTGCTTCTTTAATGTAAATATGCGTTGAATATTCGCAGCGCTTTTCATTTTTTCAGTATGTGAAGTCTGCTATGTAATGCACCCTGTTTCCTTTTCTTCATGTCATTGTATATGTAAAGAATGGCGATAATATCTTTAAAATTAAAATTAAAAATATCAGATTAATGCTTAATGTAAAGTAATACGAATTCACACTTCGGAACTTGGCTTGCCGTCTTCCACTTAACGACTGACTCTTGCTTCTTTTCAACGTGAATTCGTTCATTTTACTCTTCGCTATCAGTTTCCCACTTTTTATTGCTCTTCTAGGCGTGTACACTTTACATAATTTTTTTTTTCAAGTTTACTATTTCTTTCTTGTTTATAATTAGGACAGGAAGAAAACAAATAGATATGTTAATTTTGCTTTGATTGTTGGTTATTCTCCGGCTTATAATAACTTTTTCGTTTGTTATTGATTTTTGTGTAGGCTGTTCTTCGGCTTGAAACAGTTTTTCGTCTTTTACGTACTGATTTTTTTCAGGTTTTGTATTTAGTCAGTTTTCCGTGTACGAAAAGCGTAGTGTGCATGTAGTTGAGATCTATCTGTTTATTTACCTGCTTTATTTTTTCATTTTACAAGATCAAAAATGCAATGAACTATAGAGTAAGTATGACAATAAGTGCTTTTACTATTTGCTGCATCCGCACGTTGAGTACGTTGTGCATAACATTGCTTGTATTCTTTCGCGAAAGAGAAAACGCAAAAAATCCAAAGAAAATAAATACTGATCATGTGAGATTGGTCAGAACAGAAGAAGGGAGATAAAAAAAAGACGGTCTTTGTTTGTTACTGTCGGAAAGTGTGTAACGTCCGCGAACAATTTAAGGTAGGGGATCTGTCGGTCTGTTTGCACCAAAAATGTCTCAATAACGGCATGCCGTTATGGGACATCGTATGATTTTGCGGTTCTTTGCAAATAGAGGCTAGCCGTTAGCTATGCAAAGAAAACGAGAGAATTGAAAAAATCATGCGAGAAGAATTTTTGGTGGTGGGTTTTGTTTAGTGATCAGTCTGGTTTTGATGGTGCAACCGAAAGATTCTGGTTGACCTTAAAAAAATTTGTAGTTAAAAAGAAAAATAAACAAAAGAAAGAGAGCAAGAGTTACATAGTTTCAGTTTTCTTGCAAAAAGAAATTTTCTAAAACAGAAAAATTTTAAAAAGGAATTATGTTAATTACTATTTTTTAACGCACAAATTAGTTAACAAGTTAGTGTGAAATAAAAGTGATAATGTGTTCTTATAAAAAATTTTAGAAAATTCTCGCTAAACTTTTGAGAAATTTTCCTTTGCTTAAATCAAATAAAAAAAAAATTATCCAAACTACTTATTATAAATTTGCACGGGCTAGTAAAAGTGGTAATAGGGATGCTGAAGGCAGAAGTAGAAGAAAAGATCCTTACGCACAAATGGATTAAAAATTGAAAAAAAAACACCAAAACATTTCTTTGATACAAAGAAGGCGCACAATCTTAAAGTAAAGAAACTAACAAATGAACAGAGAGAAAAACCACTTTTGACAACAACAAATGCGGATAGAAGCAGATCATCAAGAAGACAGAGAGATTACTATACCTTTGTCAATAGAATATTTTATAAATTCCATAAATCAATTCGTACTTAATTAAAAATAATGTACTATAAAATTGCATTAAACAAAAAAAAAAAACCCCTTAAAGAATGTATTATAAAAGCGATCAGAATTGAGTAAGTCCTACGTTTAACTATCTGGTTGACGGATTTATTTGAACGAAATATAAAAATGATTGTTTAACTAAATATGAAAAAGGTAAACGAAATAAACATAAACTGTAATAATTGCTTATAAAATTAGACATATCACAATATTGAAATAAAAGTGTAAATCCTGATCAAATGTAAACAAAATTAATATGTAATTTTCCATATGGCCTAGTCAATGGTAGTCCGGGGTATGCGGAGGGGGTACGCATGAGGGACGGTAGGTGACAGTGGACAATTACCGACGGACATCAAATCGACCAACGGACCAAGGACCAGACTGACCGTATAGAAAAAAAAAAAAAAAACAAAAAAAATTTTTTAAAATAGTGTCTTGTGACAAGTGGTCATGTTCTAACATGGCTGTACGAATTATTAACTTTTTAATCATAAGTGCGATAAGAAAAACATATAAAAATATCTTATAATAAGAAACTGATAGGACAAAATAAGTATTTAACATAAATGACGTCTGCGAAGGTTTAATATACCGAAATGAACTGAAATTTGTAACTTAACGGCAAAAACAATAAATAATAAATATAGAAAAACAGAAAATTATTAATAATCATCATCAAGAAATTTTGATCGGATCTAAAACCTTTCATTGCGTATGTTTGGCAAAGCAACTAACGTAGTTCTTGTAAAATTTTCTAGTTGAAACTATAACTATTAATCAATAAAAGGAATTCAAAACGTATATTAATTAAATCAATTTAGATGAATAATAATTTGACTAATTCAGTGCAGATTATAAATTTTGCAAAATTCCGATTTATCATATATATAAATATATAAATATATAAATTTGATGATAAAACGTCATCATCATCAATTAAAGTGACTAACCTTCGTCAAGTATATCAAATATTATTTAATGATGTAACAATTTTTACACCCGCGTTTTTTTGAACAATTACTGAAAATAACCTTACAGTAAAATCCAATGTATGGCACTTAACTTGCAGGAACAATAAAACATTTTCCAAAACTGCTTTAACACAATCTGCTTAAAGCTTCACACCGACCTTGAAAAATCTTCGCTTCTCGCAAGGAAATACTTGTCTCCATAATGTGCTTTCCCGAATTACAAGCGATCTATTCATGAAAAGTGTAGTGTATCTAGAAAAATTTAACGAATGAGTTCGAGCTCTCGAGCCCTCAAAAATATAAATACAAAATCATCTCCTACTTATTAAGATATTTACTGGAAAGGGCGCAAATACTTTCGGATTCATTTCAAATTTGTGAGAGGAAAGCAGATTAATTCTTTTTTTTTTTTTACACCCATTGTCTAATTAATATTCCTAATTCGCCAAACCTTGTAATCAATTATGAATCATCAATCTTTCCATACGTCACCATATACTACTATCATTGACAACGCGCAAAGAATCAACAAATAATAAAAACTCATCGTTCTACTGGATATATTGGTCCCACCGCCAACAGGCCTAATCTGCTGCTAATAATGCAAAAAAAGATAAATAAAATGTTGTTATTAAATAATCAAGTAATCTTAAGAAATATGCACACATCAGGCGGAATTGTTCCTTTGCTCATATTATGTTATTTGGCAGTAGAGGAACATCGATATTGGCAGGAGAGAAGTCTTGTAAGACATACAAGGGCTCTGCGGAACACCTCTAATCTTTCTACGTTATCCGAAAATGTGTAAATAATGAGTTTATACAGTTGCTAACAACGTAAATTAAAATGTACATATCGTTACATGTATATTTCTACAGAGGTTTCTCGTGTCGAAAGAGATTTCTGAATACATTTTAGGAAAAATTGGTACAAATGAAAGCATAAAAAGAAACTACCATGCCTCCGGTGATCCATTTAACCCTTACTCTGGAGTTGTTGGGGTTTTGGGGGCTATCAATGGCGTAATAGTTCGCACAAGTTTATGCGCTTGTGTGACACAATTGTCAGAGGATTCTAATATAACCAAGAGAAAAAAAAACCTAGTTGGGAATGAACCCCTAAGCCGCTGCAAACATGCAAGAGCGTTTCAATCGATGCCTAAGTAAAGGCGGCGGGTCAACCGAAAGAAAAACCAAAAATAAATCTACGTTTCTCTAGTGGTAATAGAACTATCTTCATAAGGATACAAAGAGGCAAGCAAATTTCTAAGGATAAAGAGTAGGAATTTTTTGAACAAATTCTATTGAATTTACATAACCCATGGAGAAAAGAGGCCATATAACAAAGGTGTGCTCAAACCAAAAATCTCTGAGATAATAGAAAATTGACAGAGAGAAGATCTAGCAGTGTACCATTATAATTAGGAATATGATTGTATTGAAGTAAGTTTCGATGATATATTTCATTGAAAAGCACAATAGCTCTATCAGATGTTGAAGTAGGGATCGTACCGCCTACATTATCACTGCACCACTAAGGGACTTGCGGTAAACTAAAAGCCCCCATCACTATGACCTTGTGAGTAGATCTTGACGTTTCCGCCAAGTCACATATAAAGGCAGAATAGTTCTTATGAGTAGAAACATTTGCGTTGTGCATTATTGATAAATGGGTATGATATAATAGATCGTTCTAAAAGACACAATTACGTTTTTCGTTTTATATTATTATATTTTTCGTGCAAATATTTCTCAACTGGCAAATAGAGTACGAAGTCGCCTCACTATATCATTTGGTAAGAAAAAATTAAGAAATCGATTTACAAGTAAACAAGAACATATTGGTCCCAAAAAAAGAAATTCAGGAGTCAAAATATATATAAACAACAGGTATCTGAAGAACAACGTTAAAAGAATTAAGGTAAAAACAGATTACATGTTTGACTGATTAATCAAATAAACAATGAAGAAAAATGAGTTTAGAAGAAGAAGCCTGAAGGTGAACTTTACTGTCGCAGTTAGATAAAGCAAAAGGATTGCTTAACACTAAACCTACCATGCGCGGTCAAATGACCGTTTTTAAAATTTGGTTTAAAATTTTTCGTATACAACATTACTATATCATCATGTAACTTATTGAGTTTTCCTAAAATATACATACAAACTATTTTTCACTATTTACAACTTATTTTATTGTTTACTTTCCGAAAACAAACTATACCATGTCTAGTCTACCACGAACGGTCATTTGACCGCTTGAAAAATTTATGTTATTCTCGACTATCTTCTTCGATAATTGCATTCTTGAAATTGTTTTACGAGTCTACAATGTAATTGTAGACAGTCCACAATCTAATCAATGTGTCTACATTGTAGACAAATGTGCGGTTAGGATCCA
>CCAG010016127.1:0-80615 GCA_001077435.1 Glossina morsitans morsitans | reverse complement strand
CATATACTTCCGACTACAGTATTATTTTTTCCAAGCACGTATAAGATAATTTACCAACAATGACGGCAAAAGAAATTACACGAAAATAAAGATTTTGAAAGATGAAGAAACCAAAATAGGCATCTTTCTTATATTAAAGGCTCGATTTTTATCACTCCTATAGTTCTTACCTTTAAGATTGCGCTTGTTATCGTTTTTTACCGAGCATAGCGAAAAATTAAGTTTGTTAAAAATTTGTCAAGACCAGAAGAAATAAACTATTGGAAATCTTATAGACTGTGTATCTTATTGATTGGCATGAAACATTGTTTGTCTGTCCGTATATCAAAATATTCAAATGGCAATTTATAGAGAAATTTCCTCTAGATATTGTGGCCTTTCCATAGATTTGCTAAATAAACTAAAATTCTCGGACAAGTTTAAAGACCGTTCGCCCGGTACTCCGCCTTAGTTTGATCACCTTATCGTTTTCTCAGACGAGCTTAAAATAATCATCTATCCATCCGTTTTTCTGCCCTCATTTCCGTCCTCACGTAACTCATATAGGCGGGACGCCACTTCTTCTTCTTGTTCTTGCGACTCTATGCTGGGTTTTGATCAAGCTCAGCTGGTGACACCACACCTATTTAATGGAAGTAGCATGCCTTGAGTCAGTCTTTCGATCGTCGGATCAGATCTTTCTATTGCTAAATAACAGCGGTGCCTTGCCGCAGGGAGTAGAGGAAAATGCATGCCACCCATCCTATCTGCCTAGTTAGTCGTTTTGTGTTGACATAAATGGATCGCCGTTGCCTCTTGTACCGCCTTACGTATGCCTCAATCTAATCATTTTTTTTCCCTCTAACATTACTATTACCTTCTCCAATATCTAGTACTATCCCCTTCCGATTTGCGTTGTATTTGTCGGCATACTCGATAGTAGTCATGCAAGGTAAGACCATGGCCAACAACAAAATCAATTACTTATGCATAAGTGATCGTAAAATGATGCATTAATTGAAAACATGTGTTTACTCGGTAATCGAACACCAAAGAATGCTTTGCTGCACGTCTTCGAAACTTTCTTAGAACAAATTTTACCTAAACTCAAAACCAAGACAAGTAGAAAACTAAAACCCATCCTCAAGTCTGAATTTTCAGTTTCTTTCCAATATAATGCATGTAGGACCTCCCTTACGAAATTTTTGTTAAATAATTTTGGACAGCAGGTGATGATCAAAAAAAGCCAATGTAAAGGGACTCTTCGACTCGACCTCTGCACAAAGTTATTGGGATTTCCCAACAACAAATATGAAAACTTTTGCCGACAATTTTTATCAAAAATATGAATGTCAGCACCCGTAGCCCAGTTGTTTATTTCCCAGACGCTAAAAACATTGTATAGAATTTTGAGATCGACCTTTTCTAATGAACTGTAACGTCACTGAATTATGAAATAAATTAATGTCATTAATTAAATCATGAACAGAACATTTTGCGATAATCTTCATAGGAAGCTCTAGATAACTCTTAACTTAATTACATAAGCTTTCAAAGAGTTACTTGGCAAATAGAATGATAGAGTTCTGCTGCCGTACATAAATCCTGATGATGATATGATCGTAAGGTTACCTGTAGAAAATCTTATTAAGCCCAGAGCAGATAATATTTCTTGCCAATGGGTTCTTAAGTTATATCTGCAAAAAGATGTTTCGTTTCATTTCGTTTCGTATAATTTATTTATATTTTTATGCACACATAAACATATACACTCACAAACACACATATTTATTAGGTGTACAAATACGAAATAGTTTTTTTTTTTTTTTCAAAAAACGTACGCTCAATGCATGCGAATAATAGAGTTTGATTCACTCATACTCACACATACTCTGATCACAGTGCCACATATTTCTAATCATTTAGGCCATTTGTGGTTATCACGCTAGTAGAAATTTTGCTTTTGCCGCGAGCCTTTCATCGAATCATATTTTTCACATCTTCACTGGCCCAACGACGCAATGAAGTGACCGGAGAGAAACCAAGTTTGGTGAGAAAGTGCATGGACTAACACTTTCTACTTGAGTGCTTCCAAGAGATCGCGAACCCGTTTTGCTGTATGTGCTGCGCACAAGTTTCTCCCTCGAGAAAAAAAAATGTCATGTGATATTTTGAATAATGAATAGGATCAAAGTTGTTAGTAGCGTTTGGCATTGATAGCTCCACCAGTCTTTAAAAGCTTATACTGGACCGGCGTCCTTTTAGTGCCACCAAAATCAGCTCACTGTTTTTTAGCTAACGTTTCCGCCTTTGCGATGGATGTGGACGCGAGAGACTGGGTCTACTCATAGACGTTCCCCTTTTCATTTCCAGCAATAATATAACGCACGAGCAACTTTCGTTTGCATAATTCGAGCAACAAATTTCACATGTAATTCTGCGAGTTTTTGTGTTCGTACAGCGTCTTCATCAAATAATGCTTGCAATGCTTGCAAATTTGTGTCTTTTCACCGGTTTCGCATGTTCCTTCTTTTGAGCTTCGCATTATCAGCATTTTTGATATTCCCCGAAGTATTGTTCGCACATGGCTTGCGATGGAGACTGCCACCACTTGACCTTCCCACAACGCGATCCAGCAGCAATTTCGTCCAATGAAAATAACCCGCTTGAACCCGCCTTATCCGATATTCACTTCGACGTGTCCAATGCACCGAAGTTTCACTATGCAAGCACTTAGAAGCTTTTGAAGAATAAGCTTATATGTCAAGCATTTACAGTACACAAACCCACCGCCTTGGATGGCTCAAAACTGCATTTCATATTTGTACACCTAGCATGTTCTTATTTCTTATTTAAACATTTTAAAAACTTTTCAAAACTCAGTGTGGTATCGACCCTGTTCTCCCATTCGAGAAGCATACGTTATTGAATTGCAATCACTTTGCTTCATTTATTTTACTTTTAAAGTCACTTTTTCTTCTTCTTCTTCTATTCATATAGAAATTAAATAGAAATTAATATGGATTTGTCTTATTGTATGTATTTATTGATTTTTCTTTTGGTTTATATAACTTTCGAAGATTAACATGTATACAAAAATTTAAAAAAAAAAATAAATAATAAATATTTAATACTTATTTACACAATAACATCTTAAAAGCATTTAATTCAATTGCAATTAAAAATGAATAAAAAAGGGGAAAAAAACGCTAAAATCTCAAAATGACTACAAAAATAGTTGGAACTATTTTTATTGCTCTCTATTTATTACACATTTTAAACGCACCGCTGCGAAACGAGAGGATAGAGAAAGAGAGGAGAGAGAAAGAGAGACAGGGCGAGCGAGAGCTTTGCAAATTTATTATTAAATTTTAAAGCAGTCTTCGGTTTTTCGTCGATATATTTTACACTTTTTCACCGCTCACGTTCACAATGTTATAATAATTATGGTCGGGGAAACGTTCCAATTCCACGTAATCCATTTCGGTATGCAATAGCTTGTCCAACATTTGTACTATCTCACCAAAGGTTGGTCGTTCATGACGATTTTCCGCCCAACAATAAAACATGATATTATAAAGTTCACGACGGCAATGCTCCGGTTTCTCTAAACGATAACCGTCGCGTACCTAGAAAGACAAAAAATTCCGTTTCAATTGAAAATTTATAAAAAGTTCTTTTAAACTTACTTTACGCATAACCTCCGCAGCGGATATGCCAGGGTAAGGCGTCGAGCCTAATGTTACAATTTCCCACATTAAAATACCGAAACTCCAAATATCCGATTCAGTTGAAAATATATTGTCGTACAATGACTCAATCGCCATCCATCTATAAGTACATTGCAAAGATTAAAATTATAAAGGTTAGCAAAGAAACATTTAAAGTGGTCCTTCTAAAAGTCCTTCTACTTTTCTTCCGGCATATATGTGCCTGCCTCCAGTATATCTACCACTTCTTAAAAGTTGAACTTTCGCGAGACCGAAATTCTTTCTCTCATCTTGTTTTATCAAAAAAAAAAAAAAAATAAAAACACACACACACGCACACACGCACACGCATATACACACACTTACCTTCACTAAAATCTTGAATCGATAAGATTTCTTTATCATTATACTTACACTTTACACTATATTCATAATATTTCGTACGCTTTGCATACACTCTATATATATATATATATATACTCTTGTGATTGGACTCGTTTTCTATGTTCTTAATTTTTTCATTTTCAGCCGCATTCTGGCGTTATGACCTTCCACTAGCCATAGAACAAAATCATGTGTTTTCTCGTCATAGTTTACGTGACTTCGTATCAAATGTGATATGCCGAAGCAAAAGTAAAGTTGAATAAAACTTCCTAATAGAGTTAAGCCAAAAAGAAAAAAAAAAAAACTAATGATTATGGACGTCTCTGTAATGTTACTTGGCACACGACTGTTCATTGAGCGAATGAACGAAAAATGAACTCTTATGATGCGATAAAATGATGCATATACATACATATAAATGATATGTATATGTACATACTTGGTGCCAGCGCTAAGTATGGGCGAATGCATGCTTGCAACCACACGATAGACCTGCACAGATTGACAGACCCATAGATGGACAGACGGACAGACCTAAATCGATTTAGAATTTGATGTTGATCAATCAAGAATATATATACTTTGTGGTGTCTCTGTTGCTTCCTTCCGGGCATTGCAAACGTTTTGACAAACTCAAAATTTTCATCCTTTTCGATAATTCGAAAATAAAAATTTATGAGACTGAAGGTCACATCGTGATATGAATTGTTACTGCGACACGTGACCGGGTTAAGGTTAATCATTAACATGCTCTCAATTGCAACGGAAGTTTTTTAACGAAGAATCACTTACTTGAACAAAATCAAAGAGAAAAATTTAAAGGAAATTTAGATTTCGTAACGCTTGCAGCCGTCGACTTGATTCTACCATCAAGAATTCATCTAATTGATGCGATCTTCCGTTTAGGTTTATTTGCAAGCATTACCGGCTGATGTAAAAATCAAGTACATCCTCCTACCAAGGGTGTGGTGGGGAAAATGCTTTCAACTCTTTGTCATTCCCGCAACGGATGTGCTGGGTTGGGTGTTACACCCAGTTTTATTTTTCAATGAAAAGTCAATTAACTTTGACATACTTTTCATTTCAAACTCTTCTATCATAGCAATTGATTGACCTTTTCTATACTCAGGCATTGTACCACCAGCAAGCGCCTGACAGACACAGAAAAATTGATGACTTACACGTTTTAATTACACAAAGACTAATTGATCAAAGCACAGGAGATACGAGAGAAATAACAACAGTACGCCTCTACTATTTGTTTACTCAAATATATATATAAGTGAATGAATGAATACGTACACACATTTACACAGAAATGCAAGTTTCATGTTTAAGCACAAATTAAATTCTAAGCTTCGGCCATTGTTGGTGAGAGAATGCGTTACACAACAAAACCATTTTTATTATTTGTTTGCATTCGTAATGTGAATAGATTTCGAGTGCAAGCTCAGTTATTCAATTATAGCATAAACTAAGGTTTATTTCATAGTTTGCCAACCATAGGGGCTTAAAACAGGTCTCTCCAAAAATTTCAATAAAACAATGAAAACTGATGACTTGAGCCACTTCCAAACCAAACACTTGACAATGATAGTGGCGTGCGCGCCTTCTTTATGGCCCGGAGCAATTGCAAAGCTGGACAGCTATGACTTAGGTAAGATGCATGCATGTTTTAAAAAATAGCAATTGAAAGCGAGAGCATGTCCAACAACTTAAACTGAAAGCGCATTATATAAAGTTAGATTAACAAATTTTTACTTTAGAAATTTTATTTAAAATAACTTCTTGTGTTTATGATAATGAAATGATGGAGGAGAGAAAAGTTTTTCTATCACTCATGTTACAGCGACGACTTAATTATAGTATATAAATATAGTATGTGGTAATATATGGTATGGAAGAAAGGGACGAGGAAAGGCAATAGCTTTTGTTGAGGCTATTGATTTAATCGCAGCGGTTGTGTTATGCGTTTGCCGACTGAGCACTAACTATAGCTACAACTAAAGTAAACTCTATCGCATTTGGAATTTGAATCCGTGAACTCAGACATCGGCGTGGCGATTCTTACCTCCTACCTACTCGGCGAACAATAAGACAATCAGTAGCTACAAAGTATTCAATTTGCTATTCACTTCCTTGAACGTATCCTGAACTGACAGCGAAATGTTGATAAATTGAAATTGACGTTGACACTTGCTTTGCATATGCACGTAATCTCACGAACGAGAATTTATCATATGTTTATCTTTATTAGCAGTACGTAGAATTTTTTATTTATTTATCTCTGTTTGTTCGAGATCTACCGTGGAAGAGCCAAATGGAATTTCGATACAAATTTTTCTTTTTTTGAAAAGATATCTTCTCTATAGCAGTCATGCTAGGTACTACCTGTAGTAGGGGCTTCAAAAATTATAGCTGGTCTTAGATGGTCTGACATGGTACGGACTGTGTATTTTCTTTGTCAATATTGAAAATGCATTTACGCCAAAAGGGCCCGGATTTTATGAAAGTCCCAAATACAAGTATCGGCCATGTGTTCCCTAAAGTATTATCTAAAACTTTTTAAAATACCTTTAGAGAGAAGTACAAGCATGTCAGAATTCTACACAGAATAGGTTTCGCCTCGTGTTACCGCGACTAAGGTTGCTTCAAAAGCGCTAGATAATAAAATATTGGAGGTATTAGGAAAATATCCCCTTCCTCCGCGGTGGGAGGGCATATTCCATGGATATGGTCGTCGAGCCGTCGAATGATGGCTAGCTAAGGCTTCGTATTATCCAAGCTAAGTCAGGCGTAATCATAAACCAATATCCGCCTTAAACATGAGCCATACAATCTTTTATTTAGCCAGCTCACTTATAGAGTGAGGTGGTTACACATCAAGCTAACATGTTTGAATGTATGCGAATCGTTGAACTGATCGCATCATTCTTAAAGTGGCCTGCAGTACGATGACGAGTAAAGTGGAATCGAATTTTGCCTTTTTTCAAAATTAGGTCGGAAACTTTTCAGCCAAACCTTCCTACTCATTAATGCTTTACGAAATTTCCAAGAATTACAAATATATAACGGAACTGTGAATTTGTCACATATTAATGGGGAACGATATCTTTTATGTCTTCATATCGAACAACTTTTCGCAATTATATGGTCTTCACGAGCTGATTGATGAGATTGTCAAAGAGACAAGCGCAAGAATTTCTTATGCTATATGAAAAGCAGTTGCAATATCGTTCGGTTCCAAATCATCCCAACCAGGGGTTAAAAAAGATTCTTTAAGGATTATTTGACGATTAAATTCGTTCAAAGCATAAAAATCTCTTCCATTAATGCCATTAGCTCTGATCATATCTTGAATGTTTTGAACTTGAAATAACTTTGTCGTATTAAACTGACATCTTCTTCTTCTTCTTCTCGATGTCTTTTTTTCAGTCCTGCAACGACTTGTAAAATGAAAAAAACCATTAAAAGTAATTTCGAATGTCTGTCTTGCCTTCTAATATATTTCAAGTTTGGATATAATGATGAGAGTATCTATCTCACCAACTTTAATAAATTGAAATTTGAAATTATATTTTAAGCACTTTTTTCACCCCACTTAAATTTGCATTGTAAAGGCTTGCTTATGGGGCGAAGGATATGCAACAGTTTAATAGAAAGTGAAAGGAATCAGCCAAACACATGAACAATTGAATTTTTATGGAAAATGCGGCAGGACTTAAAATCTCTAACAAGAAGAGATAACGAAAACAGAATGAAAACAAAATATATTTGAAAAATTCCGAAAACAAAATAACACATACGCAAAAAAAACAAAAGACAAGTAAGAAAATTATATTCGATTGTGACCGAATCGTTTTTACCCATCGCTGTTATCTTAAAGAGACAAAACAATGCAAACTGCTCTATGATATGGCGAGGGCGCGGTTGAGGATAAAAAATTTTATCGCATGGGCATGTGGGCGTTGTAGGCGTGTCTTTGCAAAAGTTAAGGTCAAATCCAAATGATTTTGTAAATTTGTAGGCGATATCCTTATTTCCGCTAACGGAAGAATGTTTACCACAAATACTGTACAGTTGAACAGACAGAAGGATGCACAGACGAACATGTTTCAGGTGCATTCTAAATAATTTACACACTTTATGGGGGTTTTGAAGCTTGTTTCTGCGCCTGATAAAGGTATTGAAAAAAATATTCAATTCAATTTTGGTAGACTACAATATTGAGTGGGCGTGGTCAATTTTTTCCATTTTTGTGCGCGAACCCATTCGAATTTATGTACATTTATCCACTATAGTTGAAGAGTGCATACCTTTTGAAAGCCAGAGGAGTTCTCAGTTTACGTGGGCCGTGGCGTATCCCTCGACCGATTTAGCTCATTTTCAATTCCAGCCTGCCTACAAGAACTTCCTATGTTTCGGCCAAAAGTGAAGTCGATCGCTTCATTTTTGCGGCCAGGGATATGGTTTCAATCGACATTGCACAGAGTGATAGGCACACAGATGGACAGACGGACATGTTTAAATCGATTTAAGAAGTTTGCTGTTGATCAAGAATATATATACTTTGTGGGTTCTCTTATGCTTCCTTCAGCGAGTTGCAAACGTTTTAGCGAAATGAATATACCGCTCATCCGTTGGTGGTGGGTAAAAAAAGGAAAAAAGATCTAACAACTGATGACAATGATTTTTTTTTTTGTTTTTTTTTTTGTTTAGTTGAATGCGCACATAAGGAAACGGTAACGTATCATGCCATGTACTTGAAGGAGCAGCTGTGCTTCCACGTGTCACGTGCTGAAATCTAAATGAATGTAATATGAAATTGCACACACATGAGTCTTTACGCGCGTGCATTGGTGTTGAGATGCATGTTACTCGCAAGCAAACAACAATTTAGATAAACTTCCAACTTTTAAACGAAAAAAACAAAAAGCGGGGAACATATCAACAACAAACCGGCGGCACACAAGGACAACGAAACCAAATGAAAATATCAAAATAGAAATTGTTTTTATGTTAAAATAAATTTGCTTTTAAGGGATATTTGTACAAAACTTTATGCATTTTTTATATTATTAATAATTTAAAAAATTTCATGGAATGCTTCATCAAAGGAGATGCTCGAAATAGATGTAAATATCTCTATAAAACTTTTATGATTAGCGTGAGATTTTAAGTGGGATAAGTCATGAACGATTTATACCCTACACGATTTGTGATGCAAGAGCATGTCAAGGGATACATACACCTTTTATTGTACCGATCGATTGAGAGTCACTTTCTGAATCAATCTAATCTTGTTTGTCCGTCTTTTCGTCTGCCCCTATGTCCGTCTTGTTTCCTCCGTTTAAGTTGCAGGTAGTAATTGATGGGATATTTTTTTAAAATGCTGCCGACATGTTTTAGCTCACCGACGAACTCTATTGAAAATGATTCGGGTCAGACCACTTTTCGAGCAGTTTCACTGTAGGGTATTACATTGAAAAGTTGTACAAAGCGAAGTGGTGTAGCGTATTTAATAGCGAGCGGTTTTCCAGTATAGTCTTTTTAGTTGTTTCTTATTGATCAGTTACTCAGAAGATATCCCCTGAACAGGCATGGTGAATCTACATAGAGAGACAGAGAGAGAGAGAGAGAGAGAGACAGACAGAGAGATTCTTAAACAAGTGCTGGCGTAGTCCACTGGACGCTGTGTATTGCGGATATTTCCATCCCAATCAAACGACTGGATAACTGGAGAATGCTACTAATAGCAATTGGCGTTTTGGACATCTGCAATTGAAGCAAAAAGCCTTCGCGATATGTAAAGACACTGCATCTTGACAAGAAGGATATCAACGATTTTTTAGTATGACATCAAGTTTGTTTGTCTTATATCAAAACCGATTCTGCTAGCAGGAAGGACTAGAAAATGGAAGGTGGGGTACAATAAATTTATTATTCACCATATCGAACAAATTCTTGCCGATTATTCGGATTATCGAATCGGCTTTGAAACTGGACCTGAAAAGTATAACCATATGTATGTATGTGTAATATATACGAATATTAGGATATATTTAGAAGTGCGATTTTTTCATCAAAGTCTTGATTCATAACCAAAATTTAGTCATTCAAGAACTGAAAGCGGTACACGCAACGGTACAATGGCCAAAAAAATTGATATTTTGATTGCGTCGTGATAAGTTTTTTTATTTGCTTCCCAATGAGACCGATCCACCATAACCGTACATTCGCATCACAATCGGCGCTTTTAATAGAACACTTACGCAGACACTTTGAGTCACAGGCGTATGACGCGCGACTCCAAGAGTCAGTTTTAAAGCGAAAAACTTATTGAAAAATGGAAAAATGTGTGAAAATTCTGGCTAGCATTGAAAAGGTGACCTTTAACGCAGGTTCATCTAAGATTATTGAAAGCGATGATGGGTTGCTTTGTGAAGAGTCCTAAGACAACAATTTTCCTCACTCTCGCGTTCAACGAGTTCGGGTGAGTCTAAAATATACGTACCACATGTGGTCCATACCCATTATGAGCTCAGAATGATTTTGATAAAATGTTTTGCTTTCTGATAAGCAAAAGTAGAAAAGAGATGATGATGCCCAACAAATTTTGAATGAATGCGGCAAACAGTATGACGGTATCTGTCAACCATCGCTGGCCATTGAGACAAGCATAAGTCATCGTAGGCCCGTATTTTAGCATCTGAAGGGTTACTTCCTGATCTACCTCCACCGAAAGCTGAGAGTTTTCAAAGTGACATTCACAAAAGTTAGGCTGCTGTGATGTGAACTTCAAATTGAGAGTAAGCAGTAATCAAGGATCTTATCTGAACTTCTTTGATGCTATCGACGTCATGATTGCTAGAAAAAAGCGTAAGATCAAGTTTCCATAATACGATTGACCAGCTGATAAAGCAACGACTCCACTCGAAAGACTCACTCACAGTTGAACTAAGTGTAACCTAAATATCTGTTCTATTCATCCATTTGACTTTCCATGACTGGATACTTACTTTGAAACTTAGAAAAGAAAATAAGTAAGCGTAAGTTAGTACTTATTCTCCTATAAAATACCCGGTTCTGTTTTTTGGGAACTCTTTGCCAAGTTCAAACTCCACACTCCACAAATGCGGTTGCGCTTTAAAGCAGAGAAGTTTCGTTTTTATAGGAAGAAAAAAGTTCCTTTAATCCAAGCACACCTTCATTTTATTCAACCTACATAGTATGCATTACACAACCGACTGATTCATCGGTTGCGAACTTCGAAAAGTCCTTCAGGCTCTTTTTCTCACAGAAATGCTATAGACTCGTACATTCTTTCGCAGAGCAGATCGGAGATTAGAAAATCGAGGCAAGCAAGTAAGTTCGTCAAGTATAGTGCATAAAAAACTTAAGAACTGCAAAGCAGTTTGCAAACGCACGAATAAAGTCAGAGAGAAAATAATCCCACAGCTATCCCACTGACACAAGAGTTAATAAAAAGTTGTCTGGTGTCCCGGTATAATCAAGATTCGTCTAAAAACTTTTTTAGTTGTTTCCTTTGTTGTTGTTGTTGTTGTTGTTGTTGTTGTTGTTGTTGTTGTTGTTTTATTAAAACCGAAACAAAAATTGTTTTTTTATGCAAAGCGAATTTCGGTTAAATCTGAATAACCATAAAAACAAATGCGCTAATAAAGTTTAAATAGAACTTAATGTTATGTAAGAAATAAAAGCCAAAAACTTGTGCTCTTAGCGTTAATAACAAAAAGTTAGACTTTTTTTTCCTTCTTCCTTGAGTTTTAAAAGTAAATGACATCTAACTGTTATAGCAGAATTGTGACACTTGATGGCGGCACTCTGGCAGGATAGTAAAGAGATTAGCTATACTTTTATCGAAATAATAAAATTTTTAAATGTTTTAATAACAAACACACAAAAGTGCTTCGTTTCGCAAAACAACGCAAAACACAAATCTTTAATTTCGAAATTATTTGTTTTCTTTTGTACTGTTCTTTTTATCAACACTCACTTTGGCTATGACCATGAAAAACTTTCATTGCATTTTTGGCCAAGTTGTACTACTTTCAAGTCATATTCAGCCATTTCCACTAGTCAGTAAATGGCGGCAATAAAGCAAAACTGAAAAACACCAAAAAAGAAACAAAAAAAAAATGCTCAATAAATTAGCTGTTTTATCATTCTCCGCCACTGCCGCCGTCGCCGCCGCCTTAAGCGCGTACAGAGCAGGGAATTTGTTGTTGTAATTTAGAGAAGAGTTTCTCCCATTTACCGGCTTCGTTATTCTGCCATTAACAGCTCAATAACCCTTTATTGCTTAGCAGTGAAATTTTGCTAAACGAATTTGTGCTCTTTGCTCAGTGCAACAGAGAACGCGAGAACACGAGAACGCAAATGCAAGACTTTAAAAGCGCAAATGTTACAAAATATGTGTTGTAATAATGGTTTTGTTACTTTTCTTACTTCTCTTCCCTCTCGCATCTTGCAATTTCTTGTTACTATTTGCTTTTGGCGGCCAAGAATGGAGGCAAAGTTTCTTTTTGCTAATTTACAACTTGTTTAACGGGACACACACACGAACACACACACGCACACATAGCCGTTATTAATGCCGTCTGCACTTAAAATGATTTTATTTCCCTTCGCTTCCTTCCAATTGAAACTTTATTTCAAAATTTCATAGTACAGAAGACGACGGTGTCGTTTCGGTTCACACAAATGTTCTTTTATAATATATTTGCTAAATGCAAAAAGATACAATTACCACTCATCACTCAAATGAAAAATGATTATGTAACCAAACTAAACTAAAAAAAAAACACATATTTTTGATAATTCGCTTTACACAGAAATGCAAACATGGCAACATGGCCAGACACGTAATGTAGAGTATACGTAACCATCATAAACATTGTCTTGCGTAACCTTTATATACATGATGATAGCGCTTCTTATCTGCTTCTTATATGCTACCTTATGTAACCTGCTTTAAGGACAAAGAAAAAAACGTTACTTCACGAATATTTCCGAGAACAAGATTTCAAATTTTGATGTTATAGATATTTGTAGTCGAGCAAGTTATTATTTTTATTTTTCTACTTTTAACCTAATTTTCCCTTTTCCGCAAGCCTCTAAGGTGGAAACTCGACTTGTATATCATTTATGTTCATCTGTCTGTGGCAAACGCACGTAACATTTGAACATTTGTGGATGATGGACTCTCCACGTATTAGCGCCTTAATATGCATTGCAAGGGAGATCTTAGTTGTCAAGATTGGTGATAGTTGCCTACGGGAGTCTCAAAACAATTCTGACCATTTTGGGAGAAGAAAAACTGCCATAGGAATTACTTTGTCAAATTATTACTTGCCATAAGAGGGTAGATATTTTTCACTTATCAAAGAAGAGAGATTTTTGCTCAAGCAAAGGAAATCTTACAAAGACTGGTTTACTGGTTAGCAGCATCGGTTATTCTTCTATTATTGGCAATACAGGTGCGTTAACAGTCGAAAGTATTGGACAGGAGTCTTGCATGTTGCATGTAGAAGTACTGAATATTTTCTTTTACTAAGACCTGTAGTCGATTGGACTTGCATCCACAACATAGGATATCTCGTTGGTAAGAGCAGCGGAGTAAATTTGGTTTAAAATCTGCTCTGAGATGAAACAGAACTTTTGACGCAATATATATAACTAAGCTATGAGAGATTCAAATATTCCTTGCGATATAAAAAAAATATTGTGCTTTCTCCCAAAATAGAAAAAAAACAAGTGAAAACTTTATAGTCGGGCTACGGCAACTATTAAATACCCTACAATACATTATCTAACACAATTCAGAAATTATATCCTTTTTTTACATCGCCTTGGACTATTAGAACTGTATATTAAAAATTAAGGGCTTAATAGTCGTAAGAATAGTTGGGCCCAAAGGGTTCAAAAACTGTGGTACGTACGTATTCAAAATTCGGCATAGCTAATTTTGATGTCAAACTACTCTTATGGATCAATTTTCTGCCCGAAAAAAACGAAAATTTTCGTTGAAATCCTTATATAAATTAGGATCCAAAATTAGGCGTGAGTGGTGTAAATTTGGCGAATTTTTTTTTTATCTTAAATTACTATTGTGGATTACATTTCATCATAACATATCAATATGTACATATTTCTGTCTTACAAAGTATCAAATTTCGTGAAAACCTATATGTAGAGTGTGATCAAAAAAATTGGCCGAGAAGTGTAGCGTATAAAAATTCTCCTGCATATCTTCATCGCAAAATTCGTAAACAAAACTACATCAATTATTCAGAAGCAAACGAAAGAAAGAAGAACGTGATTATTACCGTTTGAAGCAAAGTGGACAAATATGTTTTCGATGCACATTTTCTAAGGAAATTGTTACAATATCTGTTGCTTAGGAACTTTACCGTATATTTGGCATCGTTTTTGTATCGTGTTGCATTCCATTCGTTGCTAATTGTTGCCTGGTTTAGCTTTCCTTTAGCATTTACTCTTTGATTGCTTTATGTGCTTTTGCTTCTTTTTTTGTATTCTTTTTTGTTTTTATTTTTTCGTATTCTTGCTTTTCATTTCTCTTACGCACTATATAACTTTTTGTGAAAATTTTTTTGTTTGGATGAAATCTTCATTTACATACCTGATTGGCAATCTGCCTTCACTTTTGCGTTCGTAAATTTTTGATGTAATCACATCACGTGCGAAACCAAAATCGGCGACTTTGCAGGTGTGATCGTCCGTTATTAATATATTACGAGCCGCCAAGTCTCTATGGATAATCTGAAGCCCAAAAAAAATCAGATCAATTAAGAGGAATGCAAAAAAAGGTTTTGTTTAAAAGAATTCTTACGAAAATTTAATATAAACCCTGCTGAATGAAGTAAGCTAAAGTCGTCCTATGTATATAAAAGAAAATGAATGTAGCGACGTGATATTGCTTTGACATAATCATTATGTCAGCTACACACAAGCAAACGGTTTCTATTACTTTATGTGCAAGAAATTTGTAATCAGAGAGTTACAATTTCCCATATTTAGGAAAACTTATTCCAGCAACTTCTTCTTAAGCAACAAATCAAACACAAACCTTAGTAAGAAGCTTCAAGTCGAAATAAGTAACCAAAGATGTAATGGGATGACTGCAAGAAAAGTGACTCTTCAAATTTCAAGCGTTACGTACATTCGATTTTTGAGTTAATTTTTTTATTTTTTAATGTTGGTACACATGTCGCCAACATATGTTGACATTGTCAGCCATTTTGTGTGTTTATTTTGTCTTTCACAGATGTCAAGGTTAGACGTGTTTTAGCTTGCTTGGCGATTTTTCGCTCTCGAAAGCAGCATCAAACGATTTGTGTTAAGTTTTTTATGAAAAATAAAATTAAACTTAAAAGGTTGACTGCAGTTTCAATGTAATACAAACTCTTCACAGAAGATAGTCAACAATCGCTGAACACCTTGAAGCAGTGAAGAAAGTCGTTATGAAGAATCGTCGAAACACTATTAGAGAAGTTGCTGAAACTGGTGGCATATCGGTTGGCTTATGGCAGGCAATTTTTGGAATGTTTTGGGCATGCAACGTAACGGAGATAATGACCGCAGCGCTCAAGGCCATGGCGAACACCGCATATCGGAAGTGTTTGTTTGTAAACATTCCAATGAAATGAGAAACATTAATAAGAATGTTAAAGACCGAAGAAGAGAAGGGAAAATCTTGTCAGTGTGTCGCGCAGTGTACGAGCAGTCTTAGGACAAATAATTGATAACGTTGAAAAATATTTCGTCACAGCACAGAAGACGAACGCAACCCGCTACTTAAGAGTGTTGATAGCGCTGGACAAGCTTCCTTCTGAAATCTGCGTTAGACGCCCCCGTGCAAGACCTGACAGCTTGCGCTCAATTAATTTTAGGAGATTGAAGTCAAGCGTATAAAAAAGTGGGCGGTATTTTACATATATAATCAAGGGAATTATAGCACTTGGTTAGCTTTCCCCTTGACGACCCATTTCAAGCTTTAGAAAAGAAAACACAAGAACAAGTATTCGCCATCCTAAGGTAAATATTATTGTGCTGTTTGTCTCCAATTAATAGTATGGGCTCTCGTTCTGCTCTGTAATGCGACAATAACGCCATCTTCATGCTATTAGCAATTATCGATTGTCTCTTGGCTTGAACAAAAACATATAAAATTCCGTACATACATACATACATAACATAAATGTCACGTAAAACGTTCATCATTTATTTATTAAGAGACTATCGAACCGATCACTATCATTTCTATGATTTTGAATTGAGTCCACATCCGTTTGTTTTACATCGTAAAAATTAACTGTCGAGTATGTATATACTGCATGCAGTACTTGTCCAAGTCGAAAAATGTATGTGAAGGACAAAATGAGAGAAAAATAGCAAGCTATGATGCGAAGTAATAACAATACTGGTTGTTGTTGTTGTTGTTGTTGTTGTTGTTAGTTGATTGGTTATCAATGGATGGACTGACTGATAAAAGCTATTAAAGTGTTTAAATAGCAATTCACAATTTCCTTTAATGATTTCATCGATAAAATATGAATTCGAGTATCAGATACATAACCCACACCACACTACATACAACAAGCTACTCTCACTCTCCTCCTAGCTCGATGGCACAATGTAAACTGTTTGCTTTCAAGTTCGTTTTCAATTTAATGGCTGCATAAAGTGCTTACATAACCTAATACACAATATACATACAAATATATATATATATATATATATATATATAATATATATACGTACGTGTATCATACACAATATAAGAATATATTGTGATAAAATTTCTATTGCTACTGTTAGTTAGGTATTCATTGGCCTAAAAAGGTTGAAGACAATTTTGTAGAATTGTTGATTGTTGTCAGTGCAAGTTGACTGTATATACAAAAACAATAAACTATAAACTATGTATTGTAAATGTGCTTTAAACTCATACTTGATACGTTATTGTTACGTATTCATGTATGTGAATATGTATCTATGTATGTATGTATGTATGTATGTATGTATGAATGCATGCATCCATGTCACTGTATTAGTGAATCTAATCATTGCATGCATTTGCTTGTATGTATTCTTCTAAAAAAAAAAAAAAAAAATATATAACAAGACTTGTAAAACGGGTCATGTGTGGATATAGTATAACGTTTATGAGCACGTATTTGCTTTTACTTACAAAATATATCCACTACTAAAAGACTTTTCCGCACAAGGGAATAATACCGGTATACCCGTATGTACTTTATGTGAGCCATACTTTTTGAAAGTGGTGTAAATCAAGTTTTTTTTTATTTTTTTTGCAAGTTACGATACGCAACTCGCTTACAAGAAGGTCAAGGAAAAAGTTTGCAACGTCCTACCCAATGAATAGCTTTAGAGTCGTAGAACCCTAGAGAACGAGTGTCGCATCACAGACTGAAGCGATCACGTTTCGTTAGTCTATGATATTTGTGGTGAAGATGTCTTAACATCTTTTGACGCGGTACTCTGGTCGACTATTCGCTGATGAAATTAACGATAGGTTCGAAAAAGTCGCCAAAGATCGGCCTATTGCATCCAATAACATCGCTGCCGACTTCAATTTTGATATAAACATATTTTTTAAGTGTAAGAATATGTTTACTCGACTTGTTACGAAGAACAACATACTTGTTGAGGCTCGCTGAGAAGAAACGAAAACGGGGTATTTTTGAAGAGCTCGGTCATATTTGATAAAAAGTGGATCGCACTCAAGAATAATGAGCAAAAGCGATCGTGGTCCCGAGAGGACGAAGATACGGAGGGAGCGGCGAAGCCAGGATTTTCGTATCACGTAAGATAACACTTTTTGCTTGATTTGAATTGAATCGGAAGGAACTGATCCAACCTGACCAAACTTGTGAAGTGAGTTCATCATCTACTGTCGCCAACTGATGCGGTTAAAACGCGCAATTAAGATAAACTATCCGGAATTGATCAATTGAAAAGACTGCGCGTGTTTTCTATTGCGACTAAGGCGTTCAATTAAGAAAAAGAATCCGAAAACGGCCTCGTCTTCCGTCATGACAATGCATGCCACAATATAGACATTTTTGACGAATCCGAAAAATATTAAAGGAAATTAGCTAGGAAGCTATGATTCATTCCTAACACGACTCGGATCTCAGCCCATTTCACTACCATTTGTTTCGCTCTCTGCTGAACAAACATCAAAAATGATTAACGAAAACGGCTTTATTCAATTTCTCACCGTAGACGTTCTGAATAACAGCCAGACCGGTAGTAAAATGGCAGCAGCTTTTCGATTAAAGGGACACATGTTTGGTTTAATAAAAATTTATTTGAAGTTTGAAAAAGAGAATATCTCTGAATTTTGGTGACAAACAGGTAGCGAACATTTTGCTTGACAGTATGTGTGGAAAGGTATGCTAACTAAGTAATATATAAAGATTTCTTTGTATATTACGATATGTATGTGTGAGGAAGCAGGTAAATGTTTGACTGAGTTTTCGTAAAGTTAATTATAATGGATTCTGATTACTAAGAAGCTTTCACATTTGCTTCGCTTTCTTGTAAGTCTAATAGCGGATTAATTGAATATTAATTTTTGCCAGCTGCAGCCTAGAACGCTAACTAAAAATCATTAACAATTGCGATTCAGAAAATTCATTTAAACACGATCTCTTATGTGTTATGGTGGAATTATTCCCCTCTTAAAAATCAATCTTCAATCTGTTTTCTTGTACAAGTCAGTAAAGTCATCATCATTACTGAAACTAGACATATACCATTTTGCAGGCGGAAAAAATTGCTTCCTATATTACTTACCCCTCTTGATGTTAGATAATCCATACCCTTTGCAACCTGGTACATGAATGATGTTAAATCGCCTGACGTCAGGATATTCGATTTTCCGTGTGTATTGCCGTAATGCCTGCAATATAAAATACTAACAGTCAGTTACCTTACATAGATACATACATACATACATACATAAGTACATATATGCTTAACTATAGAATAGTGATGATGGTGATGAACATTACGGAAGCAAGAAAACATAGCAAAGCAAATACATAAGAAAACTGTATAAAAATATAATAAAAATACATTAAATATTATATACACAAAACACCAATCCAAAGGTAGATCAGTAAGTACTAAGAATGAGTTAGCCGTACGTACCAGCATAGCTGGTGCGTCTAAGATATCGAAAATGTGACTGATATAAATTCAATTGAATTTCAGCTAAAGTTCAATTGAATTTTCTTCAATTTAAAATATCGTATTTTTCCTCTACATTTCCTTATCATCGTAACATCAGTATGTTTGCTTGTATGCATGTGTGTATGTGTGCGTGTGTGTTTGTGCGTGCATGTGTGCTTATATTTAAGAAACTATTTTAAAACGTTTCCATTACTCCTCGATGACTATCTTGACTTTCTATCAAATGCTGCGCTGCATAACGTAGAATGTTAAATGAGTAGAAAAATAGAAAAATATTGAAAAAAAAGGAAAGAAAGAAAACTATTATTCTCTTCGAGGAGTCGCTGAGGAAATTGCACCAACTTGAATACGTTTTACTTAATTGTTGAAAAGCTAATCACTTTTGATTTTGAACCAAACAATGGTCACTTGCACGGTCGGAGGTTAACATCTAATTGACTTTGACTAATGACTGTAGTTTAAGTTTCGATCAATAGTTGGGCCGTTTCTACAATTTTTAGTGAAGATAAGTAAGATTGAAGAATTTGTGTACAGTAATACGTTTAAAACAAGTGAAAATTGTATTGCACAGCTCGGCCCACCATCAGATACCCTATGTCGTCCCACATTTATCTATATATCGACTTTTCAAAATAAGATGTCATATGGGAAGTGGTTCGGATCCGATCCGAACCATTTTCGAAAGCGATCATTTTTGGGCCAAAACATGTCTGACTACCAATATAACCCAGGAATCGCCACCTATAGGTTGAACACACGAAACCAAGAGGAATGAAGGGACAGACGGCAGACAAGCTCAGATCAATTCGAAAAATGATTCTGATTCAAAAGATGAAGAAAAATGAGTCTCTCAGAAACCTAATAAGCCCTTGTACTACAAGTGGTGTAAATGAAAGTGAAATCTTCTCCATGTTACTTCCTCCCTTAGACGAAAGCTTTCGCGATATTCTTATATAAAAATTAATGAAAAAACAGATTATTCTAAAAAAAAATTTGAACTGATCGAATTTCCTCTTCCCGAAAGTAACGCCTTCTTTCGCTTCCTATAGCTTACAAATGGAATTTGAAGCGTTGATACGCTCCATACATTAATTACGATTGATTTGCGGCCGTACGCAAAGCGAATACTTGCTCAATACAACATTCGGCAGTTACCGATCGGGCACGCGTCTCTCAGGCTGCTTCCATTCCTCATCACTATCTTCCCACTTCTTTCTGACCATCACGTAAAGGAGGCATATACTGCTCAACGTTCGCTGATTTCAAAAATTTTCAATTCAATCAGAGCTTATTTGAACACCATTTGTATCTGCTAAGGCAATGTCAATCCTGGACAAGACAGTTTTTTAAATTTGAATTTCTGGGTGACATATTATTCAACTAAATTTGTAGAATTGCCAGAAGAATTGCGTACCAATAATATTAACTTTCATCCTTCGATCTTAATACCTATGAGCTTAAGGGGTTCGCATCACAGATGACACAGTTGGTTGCATGACTACATATTTGTAAAAAGGACATCTGCAGATATAGGAATGGCGGATGGTCAAACGAACGACATACGTAAATGGCCTCAAAATGTCATACACATCAAGAGAATATATAAATATATATATATATATATAGCCTCTTGAATTCTTTGCATATATTCTCAGGTGTTACGAAAGAATGACAAAATTCATATTTTTATATGGAGTTTATAATAAAATACTTTCTTGATTATTTATTATGATGTTTCAAACTTCATGAATGTGATTTTCCTTTTCTTCTTCCTTTTTTTATTGCCTTGCTTGGCCATCATCATACAAGCCAACTATGGGAGAAAAAAAATGGGGAAAAATTATTCTTGAAATCATTGCAGGCGTTAAAATCCCTGAGCATTTAACCTTTTTTTTTGCTTTTTTCAGATTTACATACGCATGCATGAATGCGCATCAACATTAACTCATATTTGCCACTCAAACATGCTTAACATCATGCACGTTGTCCTAGACCCAGTTGGAATTCAAAACGTAATATAACGTAATATAAATACACCGAGCAATACATGCATGCATGCATGCATGCTTACTCAGAAACATTGCCTTTAAATATTTAAATAGATTTGAGTTTCTTTCTCATTTCTCAATGTGCATACGTACGTATGTACGTATGGTAAAAATTCAGTTTGAAGGATATTCTGATGTACGAAAATGTTAAAAACATTTTAATAGCATTAGTAACAGAGAAATTTTTGGTAAAAACGACGAACGCAGTCCTATGTGCACTTATATTATGTGTTTACATATTTGTTTGTTTGTATGGTTGTATGGCTGAAATTGAGAAGCAGCAAAGGCAAATGTTTGGAAAATTTCAAAATATTTCAGTAATTGCTTGAAATGGGTAAAAATTCATATTCTATTTAAGAAACAGATTAATTTCACTGAAGGCTAAGTACATGTCATTCATTTTCGTGCAGATTTAACAAGCTTTTGAACTTATAATTAAATTTAGCGAAATGACTCTGTGCTGCATAGAGAACTTTTAAAATGTACTCACTATGAAAACATTTTTAAGCATCACTTCTCATCTATCTTTATATAGATGACAGGCAGACTATTTCTCGTGTACCAGAAAATCGGGAAAGGAAAGCTTAGTTAGTGAAAGCAAAGGAAATTTGTAACGCCTTTACTTACCTATACAAATATCATAGCTAGAAAAAACCTCATATATATCGTTCTTCGATTTTCGGAGTGCATTTGTTCCCAAAATTCTATTCTGTCGATATTTATATTCAAAACGCTTCCCTATCCTATACTACTCTTGTGGTGCAACGGTGTGTTAAGTTTGTGCGGATGTACGCAACACTCAGAAGGTCCACCTTTTATTATATCGATTGACAGAATGACTTTCGGAATCGACTAAAGTTTGTCTGTCCGTGTCTTTTCTTGTTTCCATTTAATTTTTGAGATTTTTGGAAGAAACCTATCGACGAAAATGGTTCGGATGGGACGACTTCTTCGAACACTTCCCCGTGTAATGCCCTATTTTGAAAAGTCCTTGTGTGAATACCTGGACTACGCGGGCCCAGCACACTATTTTGTCTTCTTTTATCTAAAATTTCGTCACAATATATCTAATACATCACTCAATAAGTTCGTAGGATGACCATTGACAATTCCACACGATTCTTACATAGCACAAATCTCCAAATGTGTTAAATGTGTGTGTGTTTATATTGCTTTCCAAGTTCGCTGCATACGGAATTCCAATTTTTTCTCTTGTTTAATAAAAACAAAAGTAGTGTCACTAGAACACTGCAACATATACACTAACGGTTGCAATATCATGAAATTTTGATAGCTTTCCTTTAAAGGTTGATACTATTTAAAAATCACATGAATTTACGATATTTAGATGTCATCCTATCAACTTACTGAGCGATGTGTTACGTACATATGTACCAAACAAGATTTATTGTACAAAACAAATCCTATGAGAAACTCTAGATAAGCATAAATTTATTGAAAACTGGTTAATATTTTAATTAACTTAAAGGGGTAACGCAACAGTAACAAACTTAAAAAAAGACGTTTTGGGATAGAATAGAATAATAGAAGAATACATTTTTGGGGAGATTATTAAGCATGCCGTTACTAAGCTAGAGGAATATTTAGTGCTAGAAGAAAAATTATTTACGAAGAATATTAAAAAATGACAACACTGGATAATCCTCGTGAAGCGTCTCCAATTAAAGGCGATCTGCGGCTTAGGCTTGTTTTCGAGTAAATTTGATTTTAAAAAAAGGAAAAATAAAATTCATTGAATCTGTCTACCTGTTGCTACAGTAGTACGTACGATTTTTGTACCCTAAGACATTTCTGGTAATGGAGACTTGAGATAAACTCTTCTTTTATTTTACTACATCTAAGTCTGTATGTCTTTCAATACGTCTCACGTATCTTTGTATTCAGTCTGCACGTTTTGAGATATCGACATGTTTTGGTCCATGGATGACCGCTATGGAAAATAGTTCGGCTTAGACAAGTAAGAATTTATATTTCCTGAGAATCGTTATATGCGGTAAAGCCCTATATGGTCCAAATTGTTCTGTCACTTTACTATTATGTACCAATTTTCACTATAAAATATTGAATATTAGACCTTCTGCCCCTTCCGAGCTAAGCTTTTTGTACCAATTTAGAATATGGTCGACTTTTCAAAATATAGCGTTCTATGGGAAGTGGTCGAAAAAGTGGTCAGATCTAAACCATTTTCAATAGCGTTCGTTCTTGCCCAAAACACAACAGAGTCTACCAAATTCCATCATAATATCTCAAAAATTGTGAGCCATAGGTTGAACACAAAAATATGCAGATATGGATAGACATTAGACGGATAAGCAGGTGAACGCACAGGGCAAGCTTAGAGCGAAAACTGATTCTGATAAAATGTGGAATGTATCGATTTTCGTGTAATTGGCGAGTGTTTGACGAAAATTTTCGACCGAATGTTATTTGAAAGATGGTGTAAAAAATTCGAACGAAAAGAATGAAAGTTGGCGGAGTTTTTTCGTGAAACGTTTGGAAAAATCCTGCTTCGTCATAAACGCATTTAAAGCATCAAGTGCCTATGCACTGCTATAACATTATCATCGATATTGTGACCATTTAAAAATTTTCCACGCCCTACACACAATTTTCTTTTTGTATCATTCTTCATCTCATCTAGGGATCATTTAAAACAACAGTGAAAAAAAATTGATTTTTTTAAAAATTTACGATGACCTCGCCACTTATCGGATTAATCTTAATGTTCATAAAACCTTACACCGTATTGTACGAAATAGCAGCATAAGCACGTTTCGAAGGAGAAATAGTGTTCTTTATGATCTGCTAGTTTATGAATTACTCAATCTTGAAATTCGAAAGCACAATTTTGAAGAAATTTTTCAATATCTTTTTTTTTTAACCAAGAAAGACTTGACCGTTCTTCAATTTTCCTAATTTTTCCTCAGCTCTTTCTCTCTCTCTCTCTCTCTCTCTCTCTCTCTCCGTTTCACTAATTTTTCTCTCAAAATCCTAAAAAATTCGAAGGAACGAGTTCTCGAAACCATCAGTAATTGTTGCTATGCATCTTAAAGGCAAACGATCGAAAGTTGAACTGAATTTTGCAAAAATTTTAAAGCCAAAATAGTTTCGAAGAATCCAATCCACCCACTACGCATGCCGACTCTTATTTCCGTGCGATGGTGGGAATTTTAAATTCACTGCAAGATGTAAACATCATTTTCTTTTTTTTTTGTTGTTCATGTTTTTTTTTTTTATTTATTTTTTTATTCTACTTGCGTAAGTTATGTGTGCAAATTAAATATTTATTTTTGATGCAAAGGAAAAAAGGAAAACGAGAGAATTGTATTAACACAGTAGAAACATATGCTTGCTTATATTGCATTTGTATGCGTAAGGATGTACGTACCTTTCGGCTCGAGAATTACGTAAATAAGTTTGTAATTTACCCCGATTCACGTATTCGATTATCACAAAAATTGGATCTTTATCAGTACAGCAGCCCAAAAAACGTACAACATTGACATGTGGCTCCAACGACTTCATTACCTGTATTATAAATAAAATGAGAAAGAAGACAGACCGTTATATACACATGCACGATAGATACATGAAAATAGTGAAAATGATAATGAAAGCAAAAAAAAAAGACATCACCGCCTTGCAGCGGAAATTGCATAAGTGAATCATGCAAAGGATAAAAAAAGATCGAAAAATAACAACAAACGTGGTGAAAAAGATTTCACGAATCCACGCATGCATGGACTTACTCTGCTTAAATGTATTTTCCCGTTGTAGCAAGAAGTTGGAAGTGTGTAAATATTTTAATACTTGAATATTCTCAGAATTCCTCCAGCATTCCAAGCAGATGCTACCTACAACTACTACTACTACTACCTACCCACCACTAAGCTATTGCACATATAAAGGTATAAAAATTGCATGGAAAGTGAAAAACAGCCAACATATCGTGTATGTAAAATTTAATAAAAGATTTAATAAAAAAAAAAAAAAAAACTAACTAACAAACTTACACACATTATGTACGTTTTGTATAATTGTAGGAAAAATATAAAATGCTCTCCACATGAAAGCTTATGAAAATCAATTAAAGATGCAAAACTCCATGGTGTATAATATTTACGGTCGGGGACGGGGACGGGGACGGGGATGGTCGGTCGGTCTCTTCATTAGATCACACTCATTATATATTGATAATAATAAGTTAATCACTAACCATAAAATCGTAACGATATCGGGATTTATTTAAGTATTTCCTCTACTTTTTTTTTATCGTATGCATATTTATCTTAATGTGCAAGCACTTTAAAAATTAATTAATCCAATTTAGATGAAATTTTCTTTTTAAACTTAAGATATAAATATTTAATAACTTTGAAAACATCTACCCTAACCTAGTAATATTTCGGTATAAATTACTTTTAAATTTCATTGATATTTCGTAAACATACATCCGACAATCCGTCTAAGGATTATGCAAAGATTGCGTATGCATATGTATGGTTATCAGTATGTAAATTTTTTCTTTATACACCACATTTTAAATAAATTGAAGACCTATTTTTTTAAAGTCTCCCCCATACATGAAACAGTTAATTTATTTGAGTGCACACATGAATATTTATGTAATAATGATGCCTTACTTTTCGACATTTACATAAGCACCATAAAGTATTTATTAAGTAAATGTGCTATAAACACAGATCAACACATAGTTTACAATTTTATAAAATATAACTCATAAGGCTGACTACTTATGGGGTATTTATGAAAATTAAGCTTTAAAATTTTTCACAATCTTTGCAGGCTTTTTTTTCTCTTTTTTTTATACCCACTACTGTTAGATGGGGGTATACTAAGTTTTTTTTTTCATAATGTATGTATCAATCAAAAAGAAACTTCACAGGCCCTATAAAGTATACATATTCTTGATCAGCGTGAAATTCTGAGTTGATTTAGCCATGTCTGTCCGTCTCTGTGTCTGTGCGTCCGTGCGGTCCTAGCACTCTCCTGGTTCCAAAAGTGAAGACAATGACTTCAAGTTTGGTGGAAACATTGGAAGTTTCTGCACGCAAGTTGCCATAGAAAAGGGGCCAAATTGATCAGAGCAACAGAGCGCAGTGGAGCGTAAACTGAACGCAACTCCGTTTTTCTTAACAAAAATGTTTAAATTTTTGCTAGTTATTCAGAAGTGATTAAAGTTACAAGGCTGATATTTTCCACATTTAATTTACGAGACGCTTTACTCTCCAGATCCAAAAATTGAACCAATCGACCACGCCCACACAAAGTTGCAAGTGCTTAAATTTTATTTTTTCACTTTTTTGACGTTTTATGCCTACGAGGCAAACAAGACCGAAAGTTTAAAACTACTTTGTACACTGCTCAAATGAAGATATATGATCTGCCTAAAAATCGGTTAATTCTAATATAAATATGGTAGATATCGCGATTAATTTTTCTTAATAATACCATCGATATGGGTATCAAATAAAACAACTTCGAGAATGGAATGCGAAAAGCTTAGTGGTGGGTATGTGAGATTCGGTCCCCGTCGAATATAACTTTCGTTGATTGTTTTTCTTCTTATCACACATGAAAGTCAGCTAAGATAAATAAACAGTCGAATTCAATTAATTCTTAGAAGTAAATCTTATGCAAATTATTATTGAAGACTAATGCAAAGTATATAAAGAGAAGTAATGAAAAACAAAAAATTCATGAATAAATAAATAAAAGAGAAGCAAAAAGAAAATAAAGGATGTACACAGCTAGTACAGAGGCTTACCCACAACCAGTACAGATCCAAGTTGCGAGTGAATTCCCATACCATTGCAAACATGCGAAACCTCGGCAACCAATAACAGTAAACAACACCAGTTAATTCTCGAATCATAGTGAGATGTTAAGATTGCAAGTTAGCTTAACTATGACGTAGACAAATTGCGCGTATTAAGCACAGTTGTTTTGATAGAATTTACACAGACCGATATTGAGTCGAAGTAGTTGAAATCTTTGAGGTTTCCGCAAACAACTCTGAATCGGTTAAATAGCTCATGATTATATTTACATTGACTAAGCAAAATGACAATAAAGTGCCTAGAGAAGCGATTAGGGACATGCAAGTAATGTTGGCGGAACAATAGTACAATTAATTAACTTAATTAAAAAGGAAACACCAAGAAGCGACAATAAGGCCAATCGAAGCAATCTATTTTCATAAGGAGGCGGAGAGGCAAGCGGCCCCCAACCCGAACTCCTAAGGGCAGACAGTAAAAATTGCTTTTGAACGGATTCAATTGAATCTACAGAGCATCTATAGGAAGGAGACCACACAACAGAAGCATACCCAAGTATTGGTCTAACTAACCACATGTGCAGCCATTTGGTAATCTAAGAATCCTTAAGCTCTTTGGGCCGCCAAAGAGCTGCCAACTATGTGTCAGTCCTGGGAATTATTGACCGATATGTTAGGTTAATCTTCGATTATACGTAAAAATTCCAACGAAAATCTCAACCACTTAACAGAACATAATGAATAGAGATAAACAAGGTTGTTTTAATATCCTTTGAAACCTTAATAACCGTCATATAGGGAATGTTTTGATGACTGAGCATACCGTACACTTGTATTCATTCGTTCATGTACTTCAAAACTTTATATAAAACGGTGAAAAAAAAGAAAAAAATAAATATAAACGAGAAACAACTTTGCTGGTGTACAAACACTAAAGGACACACACACACACCAACACGCGCGTACATCTAAATTTATTTTCTCTCGGACGTTATAAGCTCTCCCTAGTGATGGAGTCTCTAATGTATACACCATTTATTTATTTTTTGTTTTTGTTATAAACTAAAAAAAAAAAAAACAAAGTTTTTGTTGTTGCTTTTAAAAAACTACGAATATTAACACGATTCTCTATTTAGTCTCTACTATGTATGAAACGCATACATACATATATACGTATACCACCGACGTAAGTGCATGAATATGTATACAAATTCTACATTTCATAAGAACAACTTTTGCGCGCAGCACTCATCTCGCAGATCTCGCATTACATCATACTGCACTCCACCACTCTACACTAATATTATTCTGCTATTATTCTGCTATTATTTCTAGTACGGGTTCCACTGCTGCTACTACTACTACTACTACTACTACTACGAAACTCTCTATTATTTTCGTTAACTTGTTAAACATTCGAGTTCATGCATGTTGTTCCGAGTTGAATGAAGACGTCCATACATATTTAGCTGCATTAATGCTTGTTTTTTTTTGTACTCAAGTCAATCCTTGCTAATAACTATAATATGAAGCGTTGTAATGTGACCATAAAATTTAAATTTCATTTATGTTTACATGATTTTTATTTTTTTTATTTATTTCTTTAGCTTCAACAAAAGCTTAAAAACCAACTACGACGACAACAACAACAAGAACAAAATAGTAAGTGTTTCGCATTAAAGTTTAAGTGCTGTTGTTATTTGCGCAAAGTAAGAGAGAAAAAAAATAAATAAATGAATGGGATATACCAACAACAGCAACAACAACAACAACAAACGATCAACGTAAAGTTGGTCCCTCGATTAACAAACATAAATAAATACATGTATATATATGTATATGTTTGTGTGCCCATGTGTGCGTGTGTGCCTGTGTTTTGTGGCTCTTCTTTATTATAACATTTCTCGTTTTTATGATTTTTAGTAAACATATTGTTGCGCAGCAATTATGTAACAATATAGTAAATTTGTGCATAATAAAATATATAAACCATGCAAACGTTATTAAAAATTAAATGTTAACAATAAAAATCTGTACATATCCGCCGTGTTGAAAATATATATATTTAACATACATTTTATGCATTTTTTTTTTAATTGCGCTTATGGTCAGGCAGCAGACAGTTTTATAAAAAATATTGAATTAATTTTTTTTTAATTTTTTTAATATTTTTACTTTCCTTGTTTTTCTATTTTCCTACAAAATTTAAGAATTTTTATTTGATCTCAGGATTAATTTCCGTTTTCTACGCAATTCCATCATCACAATTTCTAAGTGTAAGCGAACAGTAATGTAAACTTTGTCCATCAGCACCTCCTATCCATCCTATCTATTAATTCCCTGAAGCAATCTCTATGCAATCTTTCGCGTATTTCAAAATATGTGCTTTGAAGTCGCCATTAAAAAACCAGAAAAAAAACAACAATTTTTGTAAGAATCTTTCCCTTACTTAGGTTATTTTGCTACACAAAAAAAAAAACACACTATTGCTGAGTGCTAAAGAAAGTTTAATGTAATCTACGCCGAGCTAAAGGGAATATGCCGTAAATCATTAAAAAATGATGTTTTAAATATTGAATGATTTAAGTAGAGGAATGAAGAGAGAAAAAGGACAACGGAAAATAAATTTATGAACGAAAAAAATAAATTTTTAGCTCGAGTTCTTTAATAGGCAGAGACAATAGTATTTTTCGAAAAGAAAAGAATTTTAAAATTTCATCCTTAAGCTAATTCCATAAGATAACGAGAATGACTTAAAAGCATGGAAACAGAATGGCATAAGCGTTCATGGCGAATGACATTGTATCGCTCTTTTCAGTTTGTCAAGGTCAAGGAAACGTTTTTTGGGGTTTTTATGTAAAGGCTGTGCACAGTAATACTATTGCCGTCACAATTAACAGTGAAAGCAAATTTTAATGCTTTAAAAAGTTTAGTTGTCATGTCTGTACATCCCACATGTTGTGTGGTATTTGTCGATGTAGTAAGGCAGCAACATGGCTGCAAAACTACCTCGACAATAGAATAAGTACGAAGAAACCAAAATGAGCACAACTCAAAGTTTGCTCACGAAAGGCCCTATTCCCTAGAAATAGCTGATAGAGTTAATAGCCCGCCTCTTTATTTTACAAAGTCTGTGAGCAAAATTCAAACTGAATTTCACTGCTGCCTAATAGCAGTGCGTAATCAGAACGTTCATAATTAGATTAATTGAACACAAACATGTTACATACTGTCAGTATGATATGAAACGTATTGCGATACTTCATAAATATTCAATTTGTCATATTAAGCTGTTAGGCTATTTTACTGATAACGTATTGGTTACGATTTAAAATTTTAGTAATAATAACAATCATCTGCAGGCACATTACAGTATACAAGTGTTTTTTTTAACTTATTACTTACTATCATCACACTGGCAACCAGCCATAGAGGCAAATTATCTAACAATCGTGTATATACATATACATATATGTATATATATATACATATATGTATATATATATATACATATATATATCTATATGCCTTAGAGTGTATGATTACATGGAATGTTATCACATTTAAGCAATGCCTTGCACTCTGCTACACTACTACTCCTCTGTTCCCCTTGTTAACATGCAGACCTATGATAATGTAAGATGTTCATAGCAGCTGCAAGTCGTTGACTTCCGATACCCTTGATAAATTTTGAGTTATCGGATGTGGATATATTCCGAACCGATTGATGAACCGTTCTTTTTAGATCGATTTATTCGTTTTGGACAAGCCGTTGCTCCGCCGGGGAATGCATATTGAAAGATGTTCGACAAACGGAGCAAAATTATGCTTAGCAAAGGATAATGTCCTTGTTCTTATTCTTGTTCTTACCACACACAATAAATATATAATTTTCAATGTGCACATTCTTTTCTCAATACACTGTTTGAAAGGTAATTTTTTAATTTGAAATTTATTTCGCATTCGCCTTACGGTTCAATGAAACAAACGAAGGAAATCAAATTATTTGCCCAACGCAAAATTTGTTATTGTTTTTCGTTATAAATTATTGTTAATCAACATTTCTCTCAAAATTATGAATGAATTGAAGATTTTAATTTTAAACTTGATGATATTAAGATATTTGTACTTATTGTAGACGGGAACTTTTTAACATAAATATATCTCTTCGGCTTTCCAAGCTAAGCTCATCATATCGTCAAAGCGCACTTCATATTGTCAAGCCTTAATCTCATTCTATATCTCTGATGGCTGATTATTTAATAATAATGGAACGTGGATGGACACACGCAGGGACAGAAATAACTATTCTTTTCTTTTAATGCCTTTGAAGCACACTCACATACAACAAGTATAATAATAATTTTTTTCTATAGAAGTAATATTTGACGAAGAAAAAGTCTTATAATGCTTATGAAAATATAATTAAAATAATAATTTGCATTTATGAGCATTTGCAAAGCGAACTTAATTTTTTTTTTTTTCAAAGAAACCTTTATAATCGCATTTCTTAAAGGAGTGGAAAAGAAACGCATGTTGAAAATAGTTTCTTTTTTTGTCTTTATGTTTCCATTTGCACATTCTCAACTGAAAATTAAGGAAGAAGAAAAGGAAAAAAAAACATAAGAAACTGTTTGCGTGAAGAAAAAAATATTTGCTTTTATCTTAGATAAGTGGGAAATAATTATTTTCTCTTTTTATTTTAATTTTCTTTAACTGATTTATAAAAAACTTTTCCTACCCATTATTTTATAGAGAAATATACAAATATATCACTAGTCGCACACTCTCGTTATGCTATGCCATGCTATGCGTTAAAGAAGTAAACTCAATTAATTTGCAAATGCTTTTATTGAGAGTAATCAACAAACAGCGTTGCGAGTGAGTGTATTAAACGAAAACATGAAATAAGCGAAGCATAAGCACTTTGATAAAAACACTTGAAATTATGCAAGGACTACATCTCGTTTACGTAATTTAATGCAAGCTAATGTGTTTACATTTCTAATGACATTTTCATACGCACTGTAGTGTAGTGTGTGTGCATAGTCCATTCGATAAGTGTGTGCCTGTGTGCCGCAACGAACTTCATACAAAACAATTTTAGTTATTGAAGCAAAAGGAATGCATTCATAGAATCAATTAGAGAACGCACTCGAATAATGAATTCAATAACATATTTGTGTGCTTATGTTTGGTATATAACCATGACATGAGAAAATAAAGCATTGTATTGAAGTGTATTATACAAAAGCTTCTAAATAATACGAATTTGCTCTGCATGGCTCGCTCCAGTCATATCAACCAAAGCATAATAAGCCAGCTACAAGCTAGTCAACTGGTTAGTTAGTTATAGATTGAATTATTTATGAATTTTCTATTCAAACAAGAAGACAACGACAATCGTCGGAATTTGTCATTTCTTAAGCAATTCATAAAAATGTGCTTCATTGCGCACATCATCAAATACATTAACTTAACGAAATACTTTACCGTGTGTGCATGTCAAGGGATCTGTACGTTGTTAGCTTTAGCAGTTTGTCGTTCTAAAGAATTTATCCCTGGTGGTTGGTTAAGCACACACACACACAAACACACACACACACACACACAAGCAAATAATATCGCTGGGTAATGTTTGTGGAAATGATTTTCAAAACAAAAAAGGCGACTTTTCTTTCGTTTATTACTTATACTCTATACCGCTTGTGCTCCAGGGTGTGTTAATTTTGTGCGAAAGTATGTAACACGTGGAAGCGCCTAAGGTAGACCCACATTTTATGATAATGTTTTATTCTGAATCATTTTCCGAATCGTTCGAACCCAGTCGGTCCGTCTGATGTCTGTCCATGTAAATTCGTGGCACAGGTCACAATTTTTAAAGTATTTTAATGAAATTTGGTACACTCGCGTGTTTTGACTCTAGGACGATCGCTATTGAAAATGGTTTAGATCAGTACACTTTTTCGGCCACTCCCTACACATATAACGCTCTATTATGAAATATTCCTTTTTTTTTTACGGCAGAAAATTCTAAGTTTGACTATAATGTTCAAAATTTCATGAAAATATCTCAAGAAGTGCCACTTGTAGCTTGAACATAAATTTACATGAACAAACATCTGACGGACAAATGGACAAACGGGCTTAATTCAATGCAGATAACAATTCTGAATCACGTACGCCAATAACGACATCGATATTTGAAAGCAATCCACAACTCTTGGGTAATCGGTTCTTTGCGCATTTCTTTGAAAATTTTAAATAAACTTTTGTCGCATTAAATACGGATAAAAGCATTTGTCTACAAAGATGTTGTAAACAGCAGAGATTGCCTTAATATTATCTTTGTTGTTGTGCGAAACGTATCTGTATTTTCAGTCTCGGAAAATCAAAAGGCTACAATAATTACTTGCAATCATGGCCTTTGTCATCTTCTAGCTAGTATCCGATGCAACCCATAATTTTTTTAAGTCCATGGGGCAAAGGTTTGGGGCAAATTCGTTATATATCATTTTTTATCTTTCGATTTTTCACTTCCCAAATGACGAAAATATACATTACGCGCGAAGAGAGTGCCGTTTACGCCAATCATTTATTCATTCATTCTTTCTGTTGGTTCATTCATTTATTGATTCAACCAATCATTCATTCATTGATTAATTTATTCATTGACGCCTTCGTTTATTCATGCATTCGCTCCTTTCATTTTTTCATAAATTCATTTGTTTAGTCATTCATTCATTCGCTCATTTCAGTCAATCATTCCTTCCTTCCTCCATTGACTCTTTCATTTTTTCATTCTTTCATTCCTTTATTCGCTCATTCAACCTTTCTCTCATGTACTCCTTCGTCCATTCATCCGTTCTTTTATTTCTTCCTTCATTGATTCCTTCGTTTATACGTTCATCTGGTCGTTCATTCATTTATTTATTCATCAAATCATTCATTCATTGATTAATTTATTCATTGACCCGTTCGTTTATTCATTCATTCAGTCAGTCAATCGTTTTTTTCCTTTCTCAACCTAATCTTTAACTTTTTCATTCTTTCATTCGCTTATTCATTCATTGAATCGTTCACTCACATTTATTCACTCATCCATTCATTCGATCATTCATTTATTAATTCGTTCCTCCATTCGAAATCGGTTTCGAAACTTAATTCCGATATCTAAGATATTCCTATTCCGTGAAGTGCGCCAGTGTGCATTCAATCATGTCTAAGTATTTCACGACTTAAGAGATTTGGAAAAATCTGAACATTAATTAATCTATTGCTTATAGGCTTCGGGAGAACTTGATTTTCGCTCCGAATGTATGAATTTTTGTTAAAGATTTATATACAGATAAAACATTCCTAATATTTTTTGATTAAATTCCCTATAACCACTAACGAAGACTCGCAAAAGAAAGTCGACAAAGTCATGAGTAACCATAATAAAGCTCCCGGCAAATGGTCAATGATTTCTTTGCTCTATTTGTAATTCGATGTTCTGTCATTCGGTTTTTGCCTTTAGTTTGCTCGGGTTTTTTTCCCAACATTGCACGTTTTCGAAATCAAGGTGACACTTGAGCTGCAGTTTCATTATACTTTACTTTTTACAGCTAAAATAGCAGCAAGGCTTGTCTTTGAAATGATTTGATTGTTTCTGGCGTCTTATCAGTTTATCGAAAGTCGAAAGCAGCGAAAATATGGAATATTTTAGTTTATTTACTATTGATAAAGTAAAAATAAATTCAAGCAAGAAAAAAATTATACGGGATTTGCCAAATATTGTTCCGGTAGAATTTCGATACTGAAGCTTTACCATATTTCCTACCATCCGAGAAGCTTAGTTGAAGCTGATGAAGACAATGCAAAGCGACAATGATTCCATTTGCCGAATTCGACTCTTCATAAGAATATATACGTTCAGTATGAAAAGATCGTCATACCTTTTGATCGAAAAAAAAAAAAAGAAAAAAAAAAGCTGAAATATTTATTCCGTTCTTCTCATTCAATTATTAAGTTAAACATTGTTTTTTTTTGTATCGAAAGTTTTGGTTGACAAACGAGCATAGTATACTACTTTGGTTAATTTCTATCCTATAATGGCAACAACAAAATTTGCTGAATTGCTTTCATTGAGATAAATTCTGCATAAATATAATTAATTTAAACATATTCTAAAGTTTTTCTTGGTTCACGGATTTGAAGGAGAAAAGTTTAAATCTTTTAATTAAACTTTTAAAATAGTTTTCTCAAGCGTATGATTTTTTGTTGTTTTTTTCCTTTTCTTTTGAAAATCGTTTAAAACGTATGTACACACACACATATATGTATATATGGTATACGGTGCGTATAGCAAAATTTGGCTACATCATGCAGAAGTTGTTGTTGCTAAGACAGCTTTCGATTAGAAAATATTTTCAAGAAAAAGCAAAAAAAAACAAAATTAGTATTTTTTTTACTTTCAACTTTTTAGTAAACCTTACAAGTATAGTTTTTATTTCGTTAAACAATACACACACACACATACACACACACACACACACACGCACACACACACACGCATGCATGCATTTTAAATGCATTTATGTGTTTATCCATACTCCGGTACACTTTCTCCTGCACTTATACCTACCTACCTACCCGCCTACATATTTTCTATTTGTCAACGAAACGCAACAAAATTCGTTTACAATGACTAAATGAAATGTATTATATACAATACAGGTATATGAATATATATGTATGTGTATATGAGTTTCTAAAAATCTTTTCTTTTCTTTTCTATTTTTTTTTCTTTTCCTTCTTTCTATATCTGTAAGTAATACGTAAACAATATTTCAAATCAAATTTCTTCATCTCTCCTGCCACTTTTCCCAACTAACTATGAAGAAAGATTCTATTGCAGATTCCTAAAGCGTAAGGGAATCGAGTTCTTTCTTCAACTCGACAACTCAGTTCAGTTTAGCTTGGATGAGTTCATTCAATCGTCTTGAGAATGAACAAAAATATTGAAATGGAATGTTTAAGACTAAAGCCATAGCTATGTTAGATTTCATTGTAAACTTCTTTCGGCTCTATTTTCGTTTTCTTGTCTTTCATTTATTTCCTTTTTTTTGTTTTTGTTTTGTGTCTGTGTTAGTCATGTTTTGCAACTTGTTTTTTAAGCTTCCTCAAGTTTGCCGATAGGAAGATGTTAAAATAAGTTTGCTTGGTTTCCATTTCTTCGTATTAGTAGATAGATGCTCTCTCTCTCGCTCGGCTCTTCTTTAACAGAAAAAGAAAATAATGTTTTACTTTATTTTGAAAAGTTTAGCATCTTTTTCAAAATTTATATACATCTTTTTCTTCTTTTTTTTTTTTTAGTGTGGACATTCAACATTCATGCTCTCTCTTAGTAAAGATTATAAACAAGACAAAAACAAAAAAAACAAAAAAAAGACAGAAAGAAATCTTCTTTAGAGAATTTTTGTTTAAATTAAAAACGAACACAAACGAATGTTAGGTACTTTTTTAATAAAGTTTTGCAACTCTTTCGAAAAACAATTTTTTTTGCCAAAAATATTTCCGTCAAAAGAGTTTTATTTCTATTACGAACATTCAAAATGCATACTTTAATTAAACATGAGCGTATTTGTCGACTTAAATATAGTCGTTCTACGCGCTGGTCAAACAAAAGTAAAAAAAAAAAAAAATAATAATTTAACAATAGGTTCCGTGTAAAAAGCATTCGGAATTAGGAAAGAAAAACAGAATTTATTTATCAGACAGCATTTTGTTGTCGCCTTTGAAGAAGATTTCATAACTTGCAATACAGCTACGAGCGTACGTGACCTGGTATGTAACACAATTTTCGCAATCGTTTTCGTAACCTAACTGAAGTAAAACTCTTAGTTCTTTATATCGAGTTTTCTTTTGCCTCACAAGAAAAGTCGGATATAATCGAGGCGGCTTAGTATTGTTTTCGACCATATGCGTTGACTGTTGACTGTTTTGTAATCGAAAACTCTGGCAAAATGATGCTTTTGTGCCGTAGGCCGTTACAAAATGGTGGATAAGTATTGGTAGTTAAAGGGGATGGTCGACTCTTCATTTGACACTCTGACACATCAGTCACATATTATATCATAGTCGATAATTAAACACTACTTGCACCAACGCGAAGTTTAAATGAATGAAGTTTGAGTGCATTTGTCTAACACATAATTCACTAATGCCCGGAGATGGCTCATAGATTTGGTTTCACTTCATGTCCTTTTGATTATAGACTTGGAAAAGAGCTATAGAGTTGGGAAAATATACCATTATCAACCTCGGGGTTAAGTTGAACAATATTCTGGCAACTCTTCTTCTCCGTCGATGCTCAGAAAAATGAGCAGCAGTTCAGTAATTTAGAAAGCGGTTACACAAGAAAATATCAAAAAAGATTCTGCAATTTACTCTGTATACACTTAATATGAAATTGCAAGAGACAACTGACATAGTAAAGGTATTAGCACGCAATGCATTCAGCAACTGACATACTAAAGGTATTAGAAGGCAAAGCATTCACTATCTTCCCCGAGGAAGTGAACATAAGAAAGCTATTTTTCAAATTAGTATGGCATTTGCTTACAACGGAGTGAAAGTCCTTCCAACCAGACAGTCGTTGGCTACAATGGCCTAATTTCATGACTTTGAAGTTCCAACTGCCGTCTGTAGACGTGGTCAGAACTTTGCATACGTCAAAGGGATTCTGTAGAGGAAAATGTTTCGACTAAATGACAAGGTCATTGCAAACACTGCGTTACCCCGTACACCAGGGGTGGGCAAGCTTATTCTTTTAGTACATAATGGGGTAGATTTTAGTAAGAAAACAATTACAAACATACACAATCGCATAGTTCAATGAACTTTACTTATAAACGTGCCCTTCGATATCAATGTCTCCCCAGATGTTGGCCTTGTGACGTTAATTTAGTCGTGAATACAAGCATCTATATACATACATATATTTTCTATGTAGATATACATGAACACTTGTTTATGAGATCCACGATAATCAAGCCAAAATGTTGGTCTTACTAACTATTTTCAATTTTTTTTATTCTCAAAATACTTGTTTCATGTTTATGTTCTATAATTTCTTTTTACATATTATACGTTATTTTCGGAACACAAGAGGGACGCTAGAAATTATCGAATAGATCACTCGGTGACTTGCGGGTCATAGGTTGCCGACCTCTGCGTTAGACTGCTCGGATCGCTTTCAAAGCGAACAACATTCCCAAAAACAGTCGAATGAAATCTATTCTAAAGTTAGGTTCGACGGAGGCCGAACTCCACCTACCCACCCCATGCTTTTTGCATTCTACTCGCCAAGTCCTTTAATTTGATACTTATATAGCTGATATTATTAATAAAAAATTAATGGCGGTGTCAACCATATTTATATTAGAATTAACCGATTTTTAGGCAGATCATATATCTTCATTTCAAGAGTGATTAGATCATATATCTTCATTTGAAGAGTGTACAAAATAGTTTTAAACATTCGGTCTTGTTTGCCTTACGAGCATAAAACCTCAAAAAAGGGAAAAAACTTAAATTTAAGCACTTACAACTATGTGTGGGCATAGTCGATTGGTTCCATTTGTGGACGTAAAGAAAAGAGTGCTTCGTAAATTAAACGTGGAAAATTTCAGCCTTCTAACTTTAATAATTTCCGAGTAACGAGCAAAAATCCAAAAATTTTTGCTAAAAAAAAAGACTTGCGTTCAGTTTATGCTCTACTGCGGACTTCTGCTCCGACCAATTTGATCCATTTTCAACACCAACGTGCGTGCAAAAACTTCCAATGTTTCTACTAAATTGTAAGTCGTTATCTTCGTTTTTGGAACCAGGAGAGTGTGCCAATAACAAGCACCACATGGACACGTAGACGAACAGACTGACAGACGTGATTTAACCAATTCAGAATTTCACGCTGATCATGAACATGTATACTTTATAGTGTGTTTGAGGCTTCCCTTTGAGTGTAACATACATTATGAAAAAAAACATCCGCCATCCTTCAGTGGAGAAAATGAAAAAAAAAAAAAAAAAAAAAGAGAACACCGCCGTCGTTCAGTGATGGGTATAAAAAACGAATGTTTTTTATATTTTCGTATATTATTTATTACTGTTGTAGATAACTGTTAGTGTTGACAAAAAAAATTATTCGTTACAGTTTTTTTTTTGAAAAAAGTCTCCACATATTTACATAAACATTTCGTGAATGCTTTCGTTTAAGCAAAGAAATGAATTTCGAAATTATTAGAATTCAATCTACAGTTTCTACAAAGGTTGATTTACTTAAAAAGAGCTAAAGTGTGTCTTTTTTAAAGATGCTTGCTTGAGAGAAATTCGTCGACGTCAATTATCTTCCCCGAGCAATGCGGAGACGAATGCGTTATTAATCTAACTTCAAACGATAGTCGTTGGTAACAGTCAACTTCAAAGTTAAGCCTCCGGACACAAGAGCCCATAGGCGTAAACTTGTTGACTTTTGTCTTTCATAGTTGATAAAGGTCAACTGGAGCGAAACAAATGAAGCGCTATTGCCGTACTAGATGAATGTGTAGATTTTTTGCGAAAAATTGGACACTTATTTAAGGACAAAGGACAAATAAGGCATTTGCATACGCAATCAACTTTAAGGCTTCGTCATAGGAATGGAAATCCTACAGATGCTATTTTAGGAAGAGTAATGAATATATCATCAATACAAGCCAATGCACCTCCTGGTTGCGTGCTCTTTTTCGAAATATTACGCGTTTTCGTTCTTTCATTTTTCGTGCAATCACATTAGTTGTTGTAATTGGTACCAGCCTTAAAAAACCCCATTCAAATAATCGTCAATAATAGTCCTAAGCATCTAAATAATATGCATAAAATTAAAAAATTTGAGAAAAAATTTCTTTAGCAATAATAATGAAAATGTAACATGGCGACACACACTTTCCATATGTATAGCCAAATAAGTAGTGTAACGCAACTGCAAAAATGCTAAGCAAAAAACAAACACGGCCCACCATAAATCAATATAACGACTTTTCAAAATAAGAATATAGATGGGAAGCAGTCCAAAAAGTGGCCCGATCCGAAACATTTTCAGTAGCGTTCGTCCTTGGGCTAAAACATATAATAATAATTTCAAGAATTAATTGAGCACAAGACGAACAGGCAAGTTTAAATCAATTCTGAAATATATGTACATGCACACACACATATATATATATATATATATATATTGCTTCGTTATGACACTGGAAAGCTGCATAATGAACTAAAGACGAACAAAAACAAAAAATTTTGGACAAGTAGCTCTATAGCAAGTGCAAAGTTGTTTTCTACATTAAAAGCGTATACATCGGCTGATTACTGTCTTGGTTTCCAAGATTCACAAAATGATTTTAAGCTTATCTGGCATGAAAAGGTATTTTCTGGTTATTACAGTGACTTTCTCTCTTAATAGTTTTGAATATTTAATAAGCGTTTTAAGCACGCGTTTCAGTAGCAGAAGCAGACATCATGGTTTAAGCAGCAAGGGATAAGTACTTCTGCTCAAAAAAGGATTTTCATTCAGGAAAGAGTTCCTGTGTAATTGCAAAAAGCTTTCTCTCATTGGCGCAGATAGTTTAGCTAAGGCATGTTTTCATTTAATGTTCCCATTGTTAATATGCTGTGGTCAAAGCAAAGACTGGCAAACATTCTGTTATATTCTTTGAAAAGTGGCGGTCAATTCTTAGCAACCTTTTTGCACTATTTCGCTACTACTGCGCATTTTTGCAATGCCTTGTCCCATCCCATTGCCATTGCTTTCAAGGGGAGTATTGACTGGCTGGCATCCAGGAAGTATTGATAAACAAAACGCAAGAGTATGTCCGTAACTATAGCAAGCGTTGTGTCGATAATCTTCATAAAACTATGGGTTCCACGAGGGTAAGATTGCCTGCTCACTCTAATAGCACTTATGCTTTGCTTTTACTAAGCAGGAGCGCTAGAATTACAGTGAATCTGCGATCATTTGACTGATTTGATGCGTTTGAATCGTGGTGCGTAGGATAACGTGCTTAAATTAGTAGTGTTTGTTGAGAAAAGTATTAACGAATTTTTTTTCTCCAATTATTCCGCTTTTGTAAGCGTAATTGTAAAAGGGAACGTAGCCACTTCCAAACCTCTTCTCTGAACGTAAAGCAAGAACATATGGCAGTAATTATAACTTTTTATCTTGGCAAACGCGAATTTTTACAACAAAATTTGAATAGACGGAAGGACGGACATGGCTAAGGTATATTTATGACTTGAACCACCTCCATTCCGAATTTCTGCGTGAACGAAATGGAAAACTTATATCATCTTCTTGCGTTCATTCTCAAATAAACTTCCTCTTGGTGGGTATAGCAACTACGTAAGCAAATCATCAGATAATTATCAGACCATACTTGAAAAGACAAAATCTCTCGAAGCCGTATTAAATGAAAAAGAAAATCCCTGATTACCTATGCGAAAATAAGCTGAAGATGAATTAACCTCGAAAATGTATGTGATAAGCTAGCAACAGCTTGCTTGTAAGGGCTAGAAAATTGGAAAAGAGAAAAACGAAAATGTAAAAAATTCTTTTTCATCTACGGCAGTCAATATCAAGCAATAACAAAAAAATAAGCTACGCGGCCAATTAACAAAACACAATTAACGGTTACACAAATTTCGCCCCAAGAGGAGCACAAACTTTCTCATTTGTTCGATTAAACGAAAGAAGAATAATTTTTCTTACAAAAAATTTCTATCTACGGCCTGTTGATTTTTCCAATGTTGCTGCTTTTGCCTATTAAAAATTTTAACAAAATTCTTACAATCTTTTCCTTTATTTTTTTTTTTTATAAATAATTTTCCCAACAATCTACTCACGAATTCGGTTCGCTCCCTTCAGCAATTACGTTGAGATAAGGAAAAGAACATAAACTTAAACTGAACTTTATTGAAGTATAAAAAAAAGTACGAGGAAAAGCAAAAGAAAAAGAAAAACAGAAAAAACCAAGACAGAGCCGAGTAACTAACCTCTTCTTCTTTGCCTATTTCATATCACAGCAACAGCAGCAGCAGCAGCAGCAGCAATAGTAGTGCGCAGTAGTCTAGTTACTGCAGAGCTACCATAGAAGTTCATCTTTTGTTTGCCATCAACTCTCTGACTAGAGAAGTTTATTTATTTAAATTATACTCTCAGTGATAAGAGGCAGGGATAAGTGAAATATCTTGATTGTTAGTTAACTTTTATAAGATTTAAAAAGCATTTACAACGAGGCTTTTTCCTGCTTAAGAACAACTCGCTGATAAGCGGAAACCGGTACAACAACAAACATACCAAACGCACAGTTATCGTCGTATTCATATGGATAAAGCATTTGGCTAAATGCTATTTAAACTGAAGTACGTTTAAGGTGATGCAGTATATACTGAGAATATATCAGACTTTGTAGACTCTGCGTCGTATGTGGAAAAAAACATAATTTTTTATTCAAAGGTGTTCGTGCATAAAATGATTACATAGTTACGAAGAAAGGGCTGCTGCAGCTGCTGCTGAAGGAAGTTGAAGATCATTGATATAAAAGTCAGGGGATACAACTTCTTCTTCTTCTTCTCCTTTTTAACTTTATTTTATCACGCATATGACATTCAAGAAACATTTTAGTTGACTAAGTGCTAACAGGCAAGCCAATCAAGTAAGAGAAAAAGAAATGCACAAGACAAAGAAATTTCAATAAAAAAATTTAAGTAAAAAAAGAAAGAGAGAGAGAGAGAGAAAGAGAGAGAGAGAAATTTTGTTTTTCTTTTTAAATTAAACATTGCTTCTTGTTTTTATATACATATATGCGTTCCTACTTGCGTGTGTCTTTATGTATGTGTTGCATATATTTATGTACGAATCTTTAAAATGCAATAAATGTAAATCATTGACAGTTGTGTTTAATTTATGTTTATGTCAATTTCAATTAAATTCTATTCATTTCCTTTAATGCTTTATCGTCGACAAACGTTCCCCAAGCATCATCGTTCGTTCGTTCGTTCGCCTTCCCCGCGCAACGGATATATATATATATATATATATATTAATAAATCACAATTAAATTGAAAAACAAAGCCTTTAAAGTGTTAATTACATTAAATTTATGTATGTATGTACGTATGTATGTATGTATATGATTGCAAACTCTGTGTAATTGAATAAATACGCATATGTGCGAAGTGTGTGTTGTTTGTGTGCAAATGAAATATTTCCTATATTAACCACAAAAATACTCCTCTTTCTATTATACAAAATATATATAACAACAAATAATCGTAAAGAGAATACACTTTGGCTTTTATGATTTATAAATAATAAAAGCCTTACTCATCTATATATACATAGTACACATTCACATATTGAATTAATTAAATTATTTAGAGTTTAAGTATTTTCGGATATAATAGAACAAACAAAACTAAATGTTAATAGAGTTTAAATGTGTGTTTACACTTTCGCACATGACAACCGTTGGTTGCTGTTTATTTATTGATGATTTTTCATTTAATTTAATTCAACTCTAAATTTAAATCAATGTTAACTTTAACCCTAATTTTTTCCTTTTTTCTTTTTTCTCCTCTTTTTTTGTTTTTTATTTGATTTTTTATTTTCAGCTTGGACAACACACTTTTAATTTACCGATTAACCAAACAATCAAATTTCATGAATGTGGTAAGTTGCACATACAAATAATATATAAAAAAACACAAACACAAACATGCCATGCCGATCAGTTTATTAAATTCAGATTAATTTTATCTTAAATATTTTTACATTCATTTAAGAAAGCATACTAAGCTCAGCGATAGCTTAGAAACGCTTAGGAAAGATTACTCATAAGATTCTTAGAATATAAAATTTGATTTGATTTTTGTCTGTCCGTCCGTCTGTTAATACACATTATGAAATTATGCCCAGTACAGTAAAGTCCAAGGTTTATTTATGTAAAGTAAATCGATGTTCGCATTCACACCTTTTCATATGCAATTACTGACTGCGTCTCGATCTCGTTCACCTTCTATTTGAATGCTGTACATTTTTTCGACGAACGATGAACGGCTGAGAATGAAATTTGGTAACTCCTCGTATGACTCCTGACTGTTATAGGGGACGAAGGAAACGAAATGTTTTAATACGGTGCAATTGTGCAAAAATTTCGACTAACATGTTACGATTCATTTCAGACAACGTTATATGTCGCCTCAAAGGCCAGAAAGTTTTTTAATTAGTTACTATTGGGAGTGTAAATATAGCTCTGCCCTTTTTCTAAGCTTGACTTCTTCGTTGCAAAAAGCTATCTTTAAATAATTGTTTAAGTAATCATATTAAAGCGTATAGCTGCTTGGGGCATTGAATAGGCGTGGTTGTGTGCCAAAAAAAAAAAGAAGAAACCATTCACGGGACCTTCCCTTTTCCTCTTTAATGCGAAGGAAGTTACTCCTGAAACCCTTGCGATTACTGAACGGGGAATGCGTTATGATATTCAAAGCCCAAGTATCACTGTGATGCGAAGTAGGCGAACAATTAAGATTGATGGTAAAACTGAATACTTATCATAGTCGTATATGCGGCAATCACCTGAACGTGATGTACTATGGATTGTTCTAATCAAAAGGAGCCATCATCAGCAAGCGCTGCCGGGATGAAAAACGGGCGCAAAATGCCAAACTCAATAATATCTTAGGGTTTCAGCGTTCAAAAATTCAGTCCGTACTAAAACTCACTCAAGAAATTTTTACAGTTCCGATCTGCAATATCCTATCCTCCCCGCTCTTATCAACGGACATACGGAATTCAATAGATGACATGTTGATCCGAATGATATGCCATATCCAAATGTGACGTATGTCCCAAAAGACCACTTTCCCACTTTCCAGATAATTCATATTTTAGATAAAAGACGAGAGCAGTAATATTGCTGGACATTGAACACAGCCACGCTTACAAGTTCAGTAGAACAGTTTTACCGCAGCCAACATCATCTCCAGACTTGGCCGTTTCCCATTGTAACTTATTCCGATCGATGCGATCATATATAGCAGATCAGGGATTTATAGAAGTTGAAGGTGTGCAAAACTGAGTCACCTTCACACGAACAAGTTGCTACCGCGAGGGCATCCTCGAGCTACCCGATAAAGAGCAAATCGCTATTCATAGTAACGATGCATTGATGATTTTGATTATTTGGCTTTTTAATAATTATATTTTAAAGTTTTATGATAAAACATATTATTAAAGAAGAAAACCTAAAATTTATAAACAGTAGGGGGGTAAGGCAGAGAAAAGATTCGCAAAGGCAAAAATTCGATTAGCATGCAATAAAATTTCTTAGGGTACGAAAATAGTCGATCTCAACTATATGCAATAAATTTCGTCGATTAATTTATACATTTAAAGTGTTATTTGTAAAAATCTCCGCTTATGCACACGTGCATAATGAATGAAATATTTTCAATCGTAATTTGTTTTAATTCTTCCTTTGAGCGTATATTTAACTGTATGCATGCATGTATGTACATATGGATAAGTGATTAAATATTTCATATATGTATATACGCATTAATAAAATAATTGTTCCGAATTCTTATTGTTTCGCAATTTTAATTTTAATTTCAATACATACACAACGTCACAATGTGAAATGAATTGTTCTCATATTTTCCGTTTATTTATTTATTGATTATTTATTTGTTTGTACGGAAGAATGTCAAACGTTTCTTTTATATATATATATATATATATATATATATATATATGTATTCATCACGTTTATGAATTGTCATCAAGCACACACGCACATAATATATCACACAGCGCAAAATGCGTATTGAGAGTTAAACATTTTATGAATATTCTCGAGTGTTTCCATTAATTGGTCAAAATTTTTGATCTTTTCATTTCAAAGCAATATATCTCTAATATGCATAAATATTTAGGTGATTTTTAAAAAATTTTTCAAAATTTTATTTTACTAATTCCTTTGCAAATTAAACACTGTAGCGGAAACAACAACGCAACAACTGCCACGTAGACCACGAAACTTTTATTCAAAATTTATTTTCTTTAATAGGAGGGAAGAATTTTATAAATTCCATTTGTATTTTTCATTGGAATTCTCTGCAAAATTTGTCGTGTAGAGAAACAAATGTCGTGTCGTCGTGGAAACAAAAAACCAAAACCGTCCGACAACGAAGGAAAACATCTCTTGAAATATTTTCCTTCAAATATGTTTTTATGGTATTTGCTTTATGAACTTATCTTGACAATAACACAAAAAAAAAAATATTTTCTTAGAATTTAATAAATATCTGTATCGTAAGTTAATTTATATGAACACTGTCAGATATAGTTAGTGAAACTTAGATACTCATTATGGAAAGTATGTTAAGTTTTTCGTAGTAGTTCTCAAGCCCAGATGTATGCGACATACAAAACTGCTGATTTGTAGTCAACGAACCACCTTAGTTAGTTAATCCATTTAAGGCATGAAAGTGATAGCGAAAAGGAAACTTTTTTCAAAAATCCTTTAGATCTATTATAGCTTAGAAAAGTTAATCTATTCTTAAAAAAGAAATAAAAATATTTAATCTCTGTCCCTGATTTCTTCATTCATCGTAATTTCAACTTGTTATCTCAACAAGCGAATAGAGATTTTGCTCTACGGGTACGTAATATCCTTGGGTGTATTACGTCGCATGCAACAAATTAATTATCATGAATGCTTGCCTTATATAAGCCTTGAAAGCCTGTTAGATTGTGAATTTTTTTTTTCTCATCGACAAGCAACGAACTTTAGGCTTGATGGTATCTTTGCCGTCCTTCTGTGCAATCACGATTGCCATTGTTTGCTTTAAAATCGCAATTTTAATTTGAAGTGCTTTCGTTTACTTCATAACCGTTCGCTCTAATTGTAGCGTGAGTGCATAAGTAAATCTGTCGTTTTGACTGAGCGGCTGCTAGAACAATTTTCATCATATGAGATCATGTACATTTTATATTTTAGGCGCATTACTACGCATGCATACCCGAGAAAATATTTAATATCAGTCAAGCATTTGCGCAAACGTTCAGGATATACATAACAGACTCCCTAGGTTTGAAGAGCGGAATAGATTTAACCATGTCGTCATGTTGTAATCAAAATTGCCGTCGCGAAATATTATCGAGTTATTAATAGTAGTATCTTAACTTCTTTTCTAATGAGCTACAGACTAAATCCTTTCATCGATTATATATCTGGCGACATTTTTATAAACATTATATATATTCAGATTCCAACTTTGTTGTTTTAAATAATTTTTGCATTGCATTTTTGCGCAGAATTTCTTGTAAATCGTTGTTCGTTCGTACACTGACATCTGACGTAGGGACTGACCCTCAAGACGGTAGGCTAAGACGGGTAATTGACATGTGAGGTTGAAAGTTAATGTTATCAAAAAGTACAAATGGCAAGCGAAAATGGCGAGCAAATGATATGCAAATGGTGAGCAATGATGAGCAAAAAATGATTAAATGATCGACAAAGGTAGACAAAGCAAAAAGTCGGGCGAAAAGTAGACAATGATTAGCAAATGGTGGGCAAATAATAAACAATAATTTTGATTGCAAATGACGACTAAATGATGAATAAATGACAAAATTTGGTAATAATAGTTTGGTGTAGTCCCGTCGCAAGAGATGAGAAAACATTCTTAGAATGCAAGGGTAATGTCTGTCCGTCCGTCTCTTATCCTCAGAGTCTTAAATACACGTAACGTTCAAGTTGGGCGCCGTTTCGAGATATGGTTACATTTATCGTGAACCTTTTATGGACGGCCATCTAAAAGTGCTTAGGTAAGTCCTTTGAGATCAAATAAGTGCCATATTTATATATATATATGTGCGCTTATAGATGATGGGTAATCACGAGTCGCCTTAGGACTTGTTTTAAATTAATGTAAAAGCACAGTTAAATCCAATATTTAATCTTTAAAGCAAACAAGCAATAATAGCCATTACTTATGAAGTCGTATACGTACGTACATGCATACAATTGTTTTCATTCTCTTTAATTAAAGATGAGACCACGTATTCGGCATTAAGTCTTCGTTAGTAACAACTCAGTTGCTGACATTACGTACAGATATGTATCTGTGTGTGCAACTTGTGAATATGACTAAAGAATTTTCTATGCTGGCTTTTATTATTTCATGGACAAGTGTTTATCAAGAAAATATTGCTTTTGTTGTTATTATTTGCGCACATATTTGTGCCTACATCATTGTGTTGTCATCTTTTACTTTTCTGGCATTTTTAGAGAATTCCAGTTTTTAGAGATGTTATCCCTATATACATATATATACATGTTATATACAGTATATACATATATATATATATTAGTATTTATTTTTATTGCTGTTGAAGTGCTGTAGTGAAATAGTAAAAATTCTCAGAAAACATACACACACACACACACACACACACAGATACGCACAAGTATGAAACAAAACTTTGAAAGCCGGCAGGAAAATACACCAATACACAGCAGCAGTTATACATCCGTTGCCAAACATTTTCAAACAAATATAAGCAAAGCAAACAACAACAACAACAATAAAAAAAAGAAGCAAAAACGAGAAGAGATGAGATGCGAATAGTCAGTCAGTGCATAGAAGTGTAATACCAAACGTGTGGCAGCTTAAGTAAACGCCAGTTAACACAATGTGTTTTGAGTTTGAGTTTTCTCATTAAAAACTTTTGCTACATTGTTCTGTTAGTTTTTGTTTACATTTCGCATACCAACCAGCTAAATATTCTATGTTTCGGCTTCCATTGATCGTGTTGGATAATTTGAAGTTTGTTTTCGAGATATTAATACAATGCGAACTTGATGTGCTTGGAAATTTGTCCAAAATGATTTTTGCTTTTATTTTAATCTTTCTTCTTCTTGTTTTTTTTTTTTTTTAATTTTTTGCAAATAATATTTCGCTTGTGTTTGTATAAAGTTAAACAAGTAAGAAAACTCTTTTATACCTATTGCCGTCTGAAACCGACCAATAATATGTAAAGTTTATATGGTCCGTGCAGCTTCTTTTGATAAAACAATAAAATTTCAACCCTCTATAATATTAAGTAGGCGTGGCCGATTTGTTTTCATATTTGTACAAATAACGCACGATCATCCATAGAATATAAATGCGCATTTTTATCGCTGTGCCTGCTGTGGTTTACAAGGACAGGAGGGTCTCCATTGTTCGGTCGTACAGTGCCCGTGTCCGTTGACCGACTTGGCCCATTTCAACCCCAACTTGTGTGCTAGAACTTTAGCTACCTTCGTCTATTTTAGCGGCCAGAAATATATTTACCACAGACTATATGTGGACAGACAGATAGACAGACCGGTAGACAGACATACTCAAATCGTCTTATAGTTTATGCTTATACTTCGAAACTTCCTTCCCGCTGTTGCAAACGTTTTGACAAGATAAGTATACTCTTCCATACTCATCATCCTTCGATGGTGGGCATAATAAAAGCAAAGTTTCGCACAGGAATTCTATCGAAATTAAGTAAATGACAAGTTGAATTTCGTACCAACGACACGTAAAAGCTGTTATTTTTTATATTCTTTTCTCTCATCGTTTCATCCACAAGACGAGACCACAAGTGTAACCGAACATTGGAACGTCACAGCTACTGCGTAATCCTTTATACAGTTACACACCCAAAACCAGCTGGTCAGTGTTAATCCTTTTACAGTTTATTGTTTATACTTTTCCAATTTTTTTTTTTGTTTTTTTCTTCACTTCAATTATAAGGGTATAAACAACAAATATGAAACAAAGTTATGTCATTCAAATGAGACAACTTTTTCAACAACCATCCTTACAGTTAAGCCAGAAAGGAAAAAACAAAAAAAAAAAGAACCAAAAAATATTCGAACCAACAGTAAAAAACCAAACAGGAGATGCGTCGAAATGTGCTTTCATTTTTTTATAACCGCAGGACAACCCTTTACTAAGCTTGATGCTCTCTGAATTTTTGGGTTTTAACTTTATTTTGGGTTTAAGTGTTAACTCCGTTAAGCAAATTATTCAAATAATCATCACATCGGTAGCTAAGCTTGATAAAGCGTCGAACATAAAGCTTAATACATCTTGGGATGATCGCAGAACGAACCACTTTAAAGAGAAGAATTTTTTTCTTAAAAGCAAATCAATACAACAATAAAGTGTAAACATAGGGTTTTAAGGAAATATTAAAATCGTGTATGCACAAGAACTTTAAATATTTGTACTAAATTTGGATCCGATGATTTATATTTGGTGAGTAGGAAAATGTTTACCGCACAGACGGACACGCTGCACTTATTTTGGTACTAAGCTGAATTAGCTACAAGGGCTCTAAAGCTTTTTTCTACTTCAAGGCGTGGTCCATTTTTTCCATTTTTGTACCGTGGACTACACATTCAGATTTTTGTAGATTTATCCACAGGCAGTTTATGAGCAATGATCGAAAACCCAATTTTTTTAATCATTTTGAAAAACAGAGGCCTCCTCAATTTACATAGTACTGTAAGTGTACCCTTCGAACGTTTTGACCCATTTTCAATGCCAAACTGCATGCAGGAACTTTCAATGTTTCTGCCAAATCTGAAATCGATGGCTTCATTTTTGTGGCCAGGAGAATGTCTACTACAGACATTAAGCAAACGGACATTTGGACATGTTTAAACATTGGTTTAAACCGATTCAGAATTAAATGTTAATCAAGAATATATATACTAACGTGGGATCTCTGAAGCTTCCTTTTTGGGCGTTGCAAACGTTTTGACAAAATGAATATGCCCTTCATCCTTCGACGATTGGTGTAAAAATGAATGTGCAGCTACTCTTCGCTGGCATGTAGGGTAGATTTTGCTAACCGTAGATTAAATAGGGATGATTGCTTATAACTTCGTTTAAGCTGTTGCTCTTTTCCGATACTGTGGAAAAAAATGACAAGAATTCAACCACCTTTTGTTGGTTTAAATTCTAAGTTAACTCTACAACTCGACACCTCTACAACTCGAATACCGGTTACATCATTAAACAATTCAAAATATTTCTGATTCGTCTGATTTTTTAACGTAATCCGATAAGAGTGATACGAAAGATTCTTAGATCAGATAAAATGATGACGTCGTCAGCCTGATTTCAATAGGCGAGTATATGGACACATAACAGACTATAAATGGTAGGCTGTACACTGCTGTCTTGCGAAACTAATGCCACCCGGCTAAGGACCGCTATAAAATTATGCTGTAATACTAAAGAATTTTTAGCGTTTTTCTTTAATAATCAGCTCAGTGGAAAGCCACGGGTATTCGGTTCTTTCGTCTTGATCTTTACTATGGTTTGTTGTGCATCGTAACAAACAGAAGTGATGACATAATTATCCAGTACAATATAGTACATGTTATGCCCTCTTTGGAAGCAGCACGAAGTCAAACAGGCAATAATAGTTGTAGAGGCATGTCATCAGTGGAAACCTTTATTGTCGAATCGACATGAACAGTGACTGTGACAATGATAACTGTGCTTGCTACCACAATATGTATGGAGTTGCAAGAAATCATATAAAGAAATGAATGTCATTCCGAAGGTATGATTCTTTTTTCAGCTCAGCATAAAAGGCTACTAGAGATCAACAATAGATTCAGTATCGGCTGTCATGATTACAAATAGTGAAATGACTGGGGCATTTTTTTGTCAAGACCAGTTTAAATGGAATATAGTCGAACCCACTAAATGAAGTGGATTTTGGAAGGCCATAAGATATGCAAAGGAGAACAATAGCGTTTTTTTCCAAAGATTAGCAACTTCGTGGCACAGTTTCTCCTTCTCCTTTGCAGCAATAATTCTCAATAACTGGAAAAGATATTTAAATATATAATTAAACTCCAAGCGGAAGACTTTGAAAATATTTTACGCCTTCCGCGTAAGAATGCCACTGTTATAATGCAATAGGTATCTGTGCTGAGCTACTTGTAGATAACTTTACGAAAAATTGTATTTAATTACAATTTTATATACGTACGAGTATTAGTTAACATTTTCTGCGTATTGGCTGCCGCAAAACAAAGTTTTATATAAATTACACAAATTAAAATAATGTATGTTTTTGCATGTGTGTTCTGTAATTGTCTGCTGTAAATGTATCTGAAAGGAAAAAGGAGAGAAAGTAGGCTTTACACCGAATTATCTGATACCTAATTTATTGAGCTCCCACTTATTTTTCGTACCTTTCTAAACAAATTCCGTAGGTATATCTTCAGGACCAATCGGATCTATTTTGTTCTGTTTTATTAACATCTACTTTAAGAAACTCTTTCGACGTAAGGATGGATCGATTTTTTCTAACGACAATCTTTACACAGACATATGGAGGAATAGTTTTTTCTTGTTTTGTTAGCATGTTGTTTGCATGCATCTCCGAACAGACATAATCGATATTTTATAAAAATATCCCCAAAACATAGGGGAACCGAGATTGTTTCTACATGTTTTCGTTTTTAGAAAGGCAACGCTTCGTGTAAACAAATTCTTTCATGGGACGGACGGACAGATTTTTTCTTGTTTTGTTAACAAATAGTTTAAGAAGATCGTTACACAAGCTTGCGGATGGTTAAACATTTTTCCTTTCTTAACAGGTTCTATTTGCAGACATACCGACTGATCGATTTTTTTTGCTTTCTGAATATATTCCAAAAAAGGCAGACAGATGGACGGACGGATACATTATTATTAATATTTTTTCTAAGCCTATATTCTAAGGGGATCTTCAGAGAGACTAAAAGAGGTCTAGCTTCATTGTTCCCGTTATTTACGTTCATAACTTACGAACTTTCCAATGTCTATAAACATTTGACGAACTGAGCATGTTCTTTGATGGGAATATGAAAGAACAAGAGCAATGAGACGTGCCAAAAAACCCATCTTTATCATTAGTTTTTTCAAACGCTTTCCATGAACGAACAAATTGAATTCCCCCTTCCCCCCGCCCCCGCCCCCGCCCCATCCTTACCCTTTTTTTTTTTTGAGACGAAAAATCCAAAAGCAACAGACAAGGGTATATAACTAAATTTTTATGCAAGTGTTTATGCGCGGATGTGTGTGTGCGTGTGTGTACATATTTGAAAGAGTATGTTCAAGTGTAGCTATGGAAAACGTAAGAATTAAGAAAACCGAATCCGACATCCACCCTACACTTATAGGCTTAGATAATTTTTATATCAAAAGCATTCAATACGCTTGACTAACTTAACTATTTTTACACCTGCTTCTTCCCCTTACCTTAAGATTGATTTCGATTGTAAACTAAGTTTAGCCGCTTTTGGAGATGATCTGAGATATGAGATTCGCTTTCTTTTGGATATTACGTTAGCTAACTCGAGGATATGCAAGCATAAATGTGCATATAATGTGTGTATGGGTTATGTATATATATGTAAACATTTGCTTATTCATATTCAGTGTTTGTAATTTATTAGAAACAAAGTTAAAAAGTTTTTTATCACCCGGATATGTGGTTGTAATTTGTTCTGCTTCTCTCTGTGTGTGTACAACAACACGGAAAAAAGCAAACTCTTTTACGAAATAAAAGATAAAAAAAAGGAAAAAGGAAAAACTTTATGTTCAAAGTGTTAACGAGTTTCCAAATAAAATAATGTCCTCAGTGATGGCAGACAAACATAGCTAACGCTTCTTTAATGCTCAAACCCGACAACTTTGCACAAAGTATGTGACAATGGAATGTGGTCGATTTACATACATCTTCTTGCGTAGGACTAGAAACATACATGCGCTCAAGCTAACAAATCATGCACACTCATTCACTCATGAATATAAAATTAATCAAAAAGCCTGTTTTTTTTTTTGTTCTTTTTTTATATTAAATTTGTTGCCTTTTTTTTCTTTGTTTTTTGCTTCCAGCAAATTACTAACATGATCATGTATGTATATGCGCTTTCATTCTAATAGATTCATCTTGTATTCTTCTTTAATTAAATTTAATATAAAATAAAAAATGCGCCTTTTTTTAGGCTTTCTTTCTTCTTCTTCCCCATACATTTTCTAACTAACTTCTTAAATTTGTTTGGTTTGGTTTGCTGCCAAGTACTTAAAAGAATTGAATCAGAAATGGAAAAGATTTTATGTCAACCTTGTGTCTTCAATCGTCTTTCAAAAGTATCATATGTGTTTTACAGAGAGAACCTTGGATTATGAATTGTATATGAGATGAAGGGAATAATAAAATGCTTAAATATTGATGTGCGAAGGTGTGTGTACTATGATTGGGTAACAGTTCGCACGCAATATATTATTCATCTCTATACAAGCAGTAAGGACGTATTAAATTAAAGAGAATTTTTGCGACAACCCGAATGAGTTATGATAGATCCGTCTCTTTTTGGCCACTCAAAGCGGAATTATTTTTTGAATCGATCTAACCATGTCTGTCCGTCAGTCTTTTTTTTTGTTTAACTTGCAAAATGCAATTTTCGAATATTTGACATATTTTGGCCCGAGGATGAAAGGAATTAGCAAGGCATTGAAGCGGACCGTCTTTACAAGCACTTACACTTTTGAAATGAATGGGTAAAAATTAGATAATATGGAGGCATCTTTTAATCTCACTCCGAAATATTTTTATATTCTCACACAATGTACCGAAAATTGGTTCAGAATAGCGATCTGACATATAAAGTTTAAATTGCTGCCTACAAAGGTATACTTTTCTGTCCCCGTTCCCATATAAAATCCACTTAAAAAGTAAGCCCTTTTTTGGGAACAAAACCTATTTTTTGGTTTTCTAGGACGAAAAAAGGTCAATAATAAGTTCTTTGACAAAAAAAAGTGAACACATTTCCGTAGGAATCCCGTGAAAAGTAAGCATTTACATGACAAACTTTGTATTTTATGACAAAAATAAAGCATTTTACTAAGCGAAATAGCGTAGGATATTTAATGACAGGCCTTATCCGACTATAACGATTTGTATATTCATCCCTTGAGCTATTTGATAATAAAGTAGACAATTCCAATTCCTTTTGTGTTTACACGAATTGGAGAAGAGGGGAACAATACGAGAATGGTTCAATTCCATGTAACGTCTCGGTTTAACCCGTACCTGCAAGGAGTATTTCAAATTGAACCGGGGCCGCTTAAGAGTTGTCGATTTCCAGTAAACTCGATCGCAATTAGAATATGTTACTCGACAGCAAATGGTACGATCGAAAGGCTTATAGTTCGATATTCTTATTATCGACAGCTGCAAACTCACAGCTCGTTATAGCGAATCGACAATCGATATATATTCAGTTTACTCGACATCGACAAGCATAAGCCGGCCCCAGTATTTTTTCGGAACAACACATTCTATTGGCACATTGAGCTGGAAAGCTGCGTTCTTTGCGCCTGCATGACACTCGAATGTATAGAACCCTTGTCATTGCATTGCAAACTGTAGTGTGTCAAGATTCTAAGTCGACCATTTATATTCTGCCATGTGTCCTTTGCGCGTTTTGAGAATTTTCAAACTTATGATATCTGAGAGCAGAAAATTGACATGTCTTATACACCTGTACATACTTAGGTTAGTTTAGCAATCAAAGGAAATTTACAAAACCCATTCATAAATGCGATAAAATATTGGAGAAAACATTAAAAGATAAAAATTTTGTTTATAACTAAAATAATTTTCCTTGAAAAAGCGGGACGAGGGCAATTAATGAAAAAAAAAAGAAAAGTATTTTCAACTATAAATACTTAGGGTGCCGTGTAAACAAGAGTCGCTCTTAAGCAAAACAAAGTTTTTAACGTCCCTTCGTGTGAAATGCACGCATCTTCTTTGGTGCGGTGAATTCATAATAAAATTGCATTCGGCTATGGCGGAATCTTTTACACTCATCATCTTTTAAAAAAAAAAAAAAAAAAAAAAAAAAAAAAACGAAAGAAAAGTAAAATTTGGGGTGTCGCCATAATATTGGATGGGCTCGGTTCTTTTAACACAACTTCTGTGGTGTTTGTGGCCGACGTAAACGATTTTCAACACATACCGGCAAACTCATTGTGCGTTCTTGTTCTTATTAATTTTTACGACCGTTGTAAATATTTACTACAACCACTTACCCGTGCAGACAGGCGGACATGCCCAGTTTCGGAATTTGATACGGACTAAGAATACATCTACTTTAAACGGTCGCCTCTTCGAAGCTTCCTCTTGGATGTTGCAAACGGTTTGAGAAAGTGAAATCAAATCTTTTAATGCTGCCTACCTATAAAAACCACTCAAAATCATAGTGAATCTTTTAGAGAGGACAAGAAAGAAAAAAAAACAATTAAAGCAAATAGAAAATTTTTCAAATATTTCTCAAATGACAAAACATGATGGGCATAAATAAGCCCTCTTTCCAGTTTCACACTTTCACATGTATATACATTTATATATATATACATTTTTTTTTATATATATTGCATAACACTAGCAACGCCTTAATGTGATTTAACTTAAGAAAAATGTTCATCTTCCTATTCATATAATTCACTCGGAAAATCATGTCATTAATAATTGTTGTTCAGTTTACGTGTTTCATTTTCAGTTATATATATTACATATATATAGCGGTGGCACCTAACCTAAGTGCTCTAAAGAAGTGTAAAAGCAATAAATAAAATAAAACTGGAGAGATTCTTAAGCTTTAAGAGTAATAAATTTTCATTAATACAATGCATATATCAACACTTTATGAAAGCGAAAGAGATTTAAGTACAATACTAAAGAAGACAAAGAAAATTATATTCGGTGGTGATCGAATCTTTTATACCCATCATCGTTATCCTAAAAAAGGCAAGAAAAGTAAAAACTATATTTTCATGCCCTATAATATGGAAGGGGCGCGACTGATCTTTTCTATTGTCAAAATAAAAGTATTTATCGCATAGGCATGTGGGCGTTGTAGGCGTGTCCTTGGAAAAGTTTAGGTCAATTCGAAATACTTTTGCAAGTTTGTAAGCGATAGTTGCATTGTCACTAACGGGAGAATGTTTACCACAAATACTACGCAGTTGCGCAGACAGACAAATGGACAAAAATTTATATGCTTTATAGGGTTCTTGCAGCTTTTTTCTGCGCCTTATAAAGATATTGAAAATATAATTAAATTTTGATATATTATAACATTGGGTAGGCCTGATCAATTTTTTCTAATTTTGTACAGGTGCTACAACATTGCCCATAGAATATATCGTCAAACTTTTATTGATTCATCTGCTGTAGCTTATGAGTAACGAGTAAAATATCAATTTTTCCTTCTTTTTAAAAAATAAAAGTGTAATCAGTTTATCGGTGGTACCGTAGGCATGTCGATCGAACGAGTTGGCCCATTCTCAACATCAGCCGGCATGCAAGAATTTCCAATGTTTCAGACAAACTTGAAATAGATAGTTTAATTTTTGGACGGACATGCTTAAATCAATTCGGAATTGAATGTTGAACAAGAATGCATATATACTTTGTGGGGTCTCTGGTACTTCCTTCTGGGTGTTACAAACGTTTTGACCAAATAAATATACATACCCCTCATCCCAGGGTTATGGGTATAAAAATAAAAATAGAAATAAAACGAAATAAACAGTTGAATAAATTACTTCATTAAAATTATGCAAGCAAAGGAATAAACAATTAATATATGCGTATAGAGTTTTGTCTTGTTAACATGCGATGGGCGGAGGAGCGGTGGGAGGGAGAGGGGGTCATAATTAAAACAAAAATATAAGCAAAATAAATTAAATTGCAAAAAAGTACATTACGCTTAACAAACGCTCATCGAATTATCTGAACAAGATTAATGACGTTCCGGTCTGTTGACACTGTGTTGACGTGATTATCACTTTAATGCAAATTAAAATATTTTAATTTTTCGGTAGCTGAGGTGTTTTAATTACAACTTAAAAGTAGTAAACTTAACGGAAGAATCGATTTCATAATAATTGCAAGTATACAGAGACAATTAAAATTATTTTTAGAACATTTCATGGTCTCGACTTAGTTTCGCGACTCGCAAATCTAGCATTAGTTCACTGAAATGCAGCTTTCGTTTCGCGTTTTTTGCTTCTCTTTTCAAAGATGAGCTCTGAGAAAATGTAACTTAAGGAATATTTAACAAATATAATCGACTCAATATAAATTTTAGATGGCATCCACTTTCTCATATGATTTTTTTTTTCAAAAATTTTTTTCATCAAAATTGTCTCATCGAAGTTATTTCATATTCCTGGAATTAAAAAGTAATTATCTGCTACGAGTCGCAGATTACAAATATACTGAAATTGAACTTGCTTTTGAAGTTTATTTCAGCTTTTCGGGGCAGGGAGAAAAGAAGGAGAAAGAAACTTGAAACAAATAAAGTGGAGAGACAACCTGCAGAAAAATTTGCACTGGGCCACAGACTAGGATGGGTTCTATGTGTATCTTCGCATGGTACAGCCTTTGATGAGGATAGCCCATGAAAGAAGTTAGGAAAAAATTATCGTTACCAACACAACCACTGTTACTTTCTGCAAAAATTTTACTGGAAAATATATTTTGATATATGCTTCTGTTATTAAATTTCCGCCCGATAAGTTTGACATTTTCAGTTGAGCTAATAATGCTTCTCTGTTTAAGATCGAATGCCAATTGTACGTTCATAACATACGACGACTATAAGGCGTCCCGAATTTCTAAGCATTAAAAGGAGCGAATAAAGTTTCGCCGTTAAACCTTAAAAAACTTGATCAGAATTATTATTGATCGGTTTACTACTGCAGGCGGTAGCAGAGCGCGGACAAAGCTTAAACATTTTTTATTTCTTTCTTACTTTTTACCTTGCTTCCTCGCTTCCTTCTAAATTGTTGCCTAGCTGCAAGAGCCGGTGTAATGCATACTTTTCGGGATTACTTTCTATGAATGACACATCAAAATTTTGCGTCAGCTCGATGACCATTTATGTTTTTTCTTTTGGTCAGTTGTATCCGAAGCATGTTGTGCATACGACTGATCGCTTGAACGTAGTCTTTAAACGATCATTTTACCCTCAACTCGAGCGTCATGCCTTGAAACGAATCCATGGACATGCATGCATTTATTTTTGTAATTAATTATACCCTGCCTTAATAATCTATCTATTACATTGATGTGAATATATACAAAAATTTTATTATTTACTTACTTCGTTAGCCGGTAGGAAGCAATTTTTTAAAAGCAAAGAAAAATACTTTAAGGTCTTGACATTTATAAATGGAGGATAAATACTCTTTTCCATTATACCATACTTATACCCCACACCTATTGTGGTACATTGTGTCGATGTATGCAATACCCAGAAGAATCTACAAAAATGTATATTCCATAGGCGACGGTGCACTATTTCTACAAAAATGGGAAAAATCAGCCACGACTACTCAATTTTAGAATGTGTCACAATTTCAATTTTTTTTTTTTCAATTCCTTCATAACGCACGGAAGCAAGCTTCAAAACTCCCATAAATGGTATAAATTCTTGTCCAATTTCAAACTTGGAAGCATGTCCATTCATTCATCTGTCCATCTGTCCAACATTCTCGCGTTCGCAAAAATGAAGATATCGTCTACAAACTTGTAAACGAATTTAAAAATGCTTCAAACTTTTCAAAGAACACGCCTACAACGCCCACACGTCTATGTAACAAAAACTTTAAACACCTTTGTTTCCCGCGTTTTTTCCTCGTTATACCGCATACATTTCCACTTTTATTTTGAAAATAGGAAAAATCAGCCGCGTCCAGTTAATATTGGAGAGCATGAAAATTTTGTACTTTTAGTAGACCATTTTTAGGCTAACGGAGACGGGGAATAAAAGATTCGGAATATAATTTTCTTACTTGTTAGTATTTCCCTACCGATATATATAAGCAAATTTCTTATCGGTTCCTACCGGGATCACCTGAAAGCTTGGTAGCCCCGTTGATGATGGTATAACCATTAAACAAAATTTATTTACTTAAGGTAAAGGGTATGCAAGATTTGCTTCAAGGCCGTTGTAACTTTCTAATACTACTACTACTACTTTCTACTTTTCACTTTCAATTTTTTTTTTATACTTTGAAGAAGCAGCCCTGTTAACAAGAAATTATTCTTGAGAAAGTTTAGAACTTTGTTAATTTTCAATTTACAAGAAGAACTTTTTTTTAGCCAACCACGTAACATCAATCAGTTCACCCACCACAACAACTAACAAACCAACTATTCAAACATAGAAAAAGCCAAACAGACAGACAGACATATAACCAACGAACAACAACGTACAAACAATGACAGAACAGCCAACTTAAGCACAAAATTTGTCATTTTATGGATGGACGTATATTAAAGCCAACAACCTTGTACAGCGAAACTATTACTTTTGGCATTCGCGCGCATTCATACAACTTGCACTAGCATCAGCAAATGCCCACTAACTAAAGATTATACTTAAAAGTATAATCAAACAATACAGCCTTCAGTTTGCTAGGTTGGCTCGTAAAAGCCTTTTTTTCATGTCTCATTTCTTTCGTTCTTCGCCAAAAAAAAAAAAAGTTTTGTCAACCGTTATTTTAATTTTCTAGACATTGTTATGAGAGTTTTAGCATGTAAAAAAAAGAAAAGCCAAACAAAAAAAAAATAAAAAAAAATAAAAATAAAAAAAAAATAAAAATAAAAAAAGAATAATAATAATATAAAAACATAACAATATGAAGAATAATGTTTCATTACAATATGAAGGAATAGCTAAAAAACAAATCTACAGCAGCCTGCTTCTGCTGCCGCAGCTTTGTGTTGGTTTTTATCACTTCTGACATAACAATACCGAATGCATCAAAAAGTCATGTCGTCATAGTTTTGACCGACTGCATTGTCATTGTAAATTACTATCCACGGATTTCATTTTTTTTTACGCTTTTCATTTTTCATAAGAATGAAAACAGAATGAGAATTGTGTAAAAAATCATATTTAAGTAAATGTTTTTAAGTAACAGTTAATTTTAGTAGCTCTTGTGACCGTTTACGACTAATGTGTCTTATGATTGAACTTTCGCGCGTTCAATTAGTTACAATATTTCGCATTTTGTATGCGTTTATTGTCGCCAAAATCACTAAAGTCGCGCACAGTCGACCATGATATACCCTACATCACTTCGCTTAACTAATAATACAAGAAAATTTCACGAAAGCCCTTACATAGAAGCATACTCCAACGTCAACGTGGTCTAAATTTAGAAAAATTATCCAAGGTTTTCACACGAATTTAGAGTATCGAAATAGTATTACTAAGTGATTGATGTTTCAAAATTCTAAAAATTACAATATATTTTCTTGTAACGATTTATCAAAATAAGGCGTTATATGGGGAATGCCCAAAAAGATGGTTCGATTCGAACCATTATCAATGGCGGTCATCCTTGAGCCAAAGTACAGCAGTGTAAGTAATTTTATCAAAATATGTCGAAGGTAGGTTGAATACAATAGGATACGGACCAACATAAGACGGACAGACAACGAACGATCGGTCTATCTCAAGTTCTTTTGGGTTTTGCATACATCCGCACACACTTAATATATCCTTCTACCACAAGTAGTGTAGGGTATAATGATTCAAAACATTCTTCATTACGGGAAAAGAAGAACAGGATGAAAGAACGCCACGAAGGAAAGGCGAAAGGCTAAATGAAACCGACAATCATAACGGCAAACCTAACAACGACCGGATGGAATGTCAAAGAGACTATTGACCGATCCTTTATATAGATATATAGTTTATAGCGTCGTTTCTGATTGTTAGAAATAGAATAAAAGTCATTCCCATCCGTTTTCCATTACTACGAGAATGGGGACAAAAACTCAACCACAATCTTCACAAACAATAAAATTAACCATCCCGTGCAGTTGTTTTGTTAGTGGACAATAGAATGCTTCGCGAATGCAGAAATAAAAACGAACTGAAAAACAAAAAAATTCTCTATAAGACTCGCACAGCCATTGTTTGCCAATGGGAGCATTGAACTCCTTTTTTACGCATTATATTACAGTAATAACGAACTTCCTTAATTGTACTGTCAGGGTAGGAAAACAATTTTCTACAATAGTTTACAACGAAAAGTAATGTTTAATTTTTTCATTGAATTATTTTTAAAATTTAATAATTATTGAATGCTCGGATAATTTCTATTTCTACGCTTACCAAAAGAAGTGCCGTAAAATATATGTATTTAATTATGTTGTCCGTCTTTACACCGTACAATAGATTGGCGTAGATAGATCCATCTTCTTTTTATTTATTATTATACCAATTGATCGAGAACCAGCGCCTGAATATAAGCTTATCTGTCCGTCTTGTTTTCTTCTATCTAACCTAACCTAAAGGCCGCAATATTTTAACCATTTTATAGAAATTTGATATACCGGCGAACGCTAGTGAAAATATTCCGGATCCGACTACCTTTTCGGTAACGCCTTATTTTGAAAAACCTTTATATGCGGTTTGCGATATCTAATGGCGGGACATAGCCGACTACACTGTTTTTACTCCTTATATGTGTTAGCAAATAATTTTTCTAAATATTTTTTCAATTTTGAAAAGATTACTTGGTGTGTCTTTCGAAGGATTTCCAAAATATGATTACACATTTAAACCAAAAGAATGTGTGTTTTTGCGATTGGCTAGTTCTTTGTTTTAAACAATTCTTCATTCTCTTCTTTATTCTTCTGTTATCACGTAAACTTAGTTTCCATGGCAATGCCTCGTGCAGTAAAGGTCACGAAAAATACAGATATGTTTTGCAGACATTACAAGACGTACCGCGGCCTGGAAGATCTATTGTACACGCCCAAGCCTGTAGCCCCCCTGCTTTTTGCTTGCCGTTCTCCTGCACATTGCTTCCATCGACAATCCGTTTATTCTTGGTACGCCACAGAACGGTTCAAGACCTACCATGGCCCGTCGGCCTCCCCTGTTAGTAAGGCAGTCAGCCCTCTCTTTGCCCTCAATGTCCAAGCACCCGAATTAGGTGCACATCACTTTACCTGCCTACCTTATTCAGTATTTGAAGGCACTCCAACATCAGCCTGAATGTTGTCATTCGCCCCCTTCGAGGCTTTAAAGCGGGTTGATTGTCTTAAGCATTCACATGTACGTGCGGTGATTGCGCAAACTTCTGCTTTGAATATGGAGGGACTATGTCCCATTGGTATGGCCTTCTGGAAACTGGGGCTACAAACCCCAGCCCCAGTTTTGCATTTCCTAATTTTGAACCATCGGTGAACCATTTCCATGATTCCACGCCGGGTTCAAAACTTTGCCTGTACCAACCCATTCTCGGAGGTATGGTCATGCTGAATCGGTATGGCAGTATTGGCTTTACAGCACAATGGTCCAGTATCTTGACAAAAGGTTCGTCAATGAATTTTTTCAATATCTCTAAGCGTTTCCTGAGATTACCCGGTTTTTTTCTGTCAAAATTTGACACTTTAAATGCGCTCAGGCAAGCCTTTTTTTCTATAGCAATATGAAGAGGTGTCTAAGGTATTCTCATCGCCCCGGTAATACCAATGCATGCGAGGTGGAAACAGGAAAAGACAGTCAGTCCATTGATGCACAAGTACATATATAATAATTGATTGCAAAATCAGATGAGATTTTTCTGACCTCGATATAAACGTTTAAACAGGCTACTGTACGCTGTGACGAAACTAGTTATGAGCTCATTATACAAACAATGGCCGATTTTAAAGGCTTCGAACTTATCGCTTTACATATAAGCATAAATAAATATGAAAGTTTTATTCGACCTTGTAAACATCCATCATAAACAAAATCCAAGTAAATCGGCTTTCCTTCTTTAGTTCACATGACAGAGAGGCTATCAAACTCATTTCTAAAATTTGCCACTTTTTAAATTTCGAACAAGCGAAAGGCCAGGAAAAAGGTAAAGCAAACACTGTTACGTCATTATCTTTCACGTAACGTGAACTTTTCGTTTGCCGAGTCAAATGGACAGTAGTTTCTTTAATGGTAGCAGCAAGGAGCATACATTTGTTCTTGTAGACCGGCAAACTGAATATGTGAGAACTGAAAAAGGTATAGGTGTAGGTGGATAATGTGTATGAATACACGTATTGGGTAATGGCTATGTATACATGACTGAATATATGTATGATATGAAATAGTAAATGTATGGGTTTGTTTGTATAGACATAATTTATTTCTACGGAACAATCTCTTTTAAAGAAAGCACTCTTTAAATTTCAGAAGTTGGGGAACCGCTTATGTAAGCCTTAAGCAAATACATGCATTCTTTCTGCCTTTTCTAGTTAAAGAAGATTTAAACACATACTAAATGTGGAAAACTTCACTGCAGAATGATTGATATCATAGAATGAGAGGGATTATTTACAGTACCCCATCATCATGGTCATAAATGATTGCGTGAACGCATGCAATGAAAACAAACTATTTTCGTATGCCTGCATATGCATATATGTAGCGCTCACGTTTAGCTGTACTCTCATATAAATTTTTTTAATGGAACGAAACTGAACTTGTAGTGAACGAGAACAGAAAAGTAAAATCACCATTAAGTACCCTGCATATAAAGAGTTTCCAAAATGAGGCTTCACATGCGAAATGGTCGAAAAAGTGTTCCGAAGAGAAGCGCAACACGTCTTTAGCCAAAACACGTTGGTGCAATAAACTTCATCAAAATATCTCAAAAATTGTGACTTGTAGGTAGCGTAGGAAAATACAAGACGGACCAACGGACAGACAAGGTTAAATCGATTCAAAACGTTATTCCGAATCGATCGGTATAATGAAACGTGGTCGATCCCAAATCCTTCGGGGTGTTGCATATGTACCCACAATCTCAACACGCCCTTATACCAAAAATGGTAAAGAGAATACCAGCTCCTGGCGATTTTATTAATAACTTTTTCTTTAACTCGTAAAGGTAACGTAATGGAAATTCTATTGTTATTAATTTTCTTTGCTACTTACTATTTTATCTCCCCTATGAAGAAATTACTGCCTAATCTTAGGAGGCAAATAAAAAAAATTTTATTGCTTGCTTCGTCAGCCGGTAGGAAGCAATTGAAAAGCATAACTTTATTGGAATTGTTAAGTTCAGTGTGAAAAATATTTTAAGTTCTTGATATTTATAAACGAATAATAAAAACTCGTTTCCATACCCTACACTACTTGTGGTACACAAAGGTACACTAAGCTTGTGTAGGCCTTGAGATAGAGCCACCTTGTATTGAATCGCGCAATAGATTAGATTCACTCTCAGCATCGATCTAAGCTTAACTATCCGTCTGTCCGTCTCGCCTTTGGGATATGTTGATGAAATGTGAACATTGACATGTTTTGGCCCAAAAGACGGAATGAGCACTTTTTCGACCACTGCTCACATAACGCCTTCTTTTGAAATGTCGTTAAATTGGTAACTGTATTAAAGCATTTAATGGTGGTAGTGCTTTATTTTTTTTTTTTTTAATAATTATACAGTTTCTTAATTTAATTTTAATTCAGAAAAATTTGATTGGATTTTGCTCACTTACCTCTAATTCTGATAAAAGATCCTTTTTCTCTGCTTCAGATGCATTTTCTTTTAACATTTTCACTGCCACCATGGTAATGCCTTCATGGCCTACAAAACAAAACAATAAATAAAGCGTCAGACGACTTCAGTTCACATAAGTTTCTCTATTCGTTTTAATTTTTTTAACAAAACTATTTTTAGTTTTATCAAAAAAGCAATTGCATTAAATCAATTTATTGATTTTATTCTATCACAGAATTTTTATGATATTTTCAAAAACATATTATTGCAAATTTCATACATGAACAAAGACAAATGCATAGAAAAAAAAATAATTCTTTTTTTTTTTTCAATAATGGCTCTTATAACAAAAGAAAATTTATGTATTTGAAAAACGTATATTCAAGATTTATTTTTGTCCGCTTGAAAAAGGGTAAAGTTAGCTTTTAACGATCTATAAAAGCGCTTCTCTCTAGTCATGAGTAGTCTGTCCATTTCCTAATAAGATATACAGGTAACGTACATAGGTTTAAATGATATATGACAAATTTTCAAGGTATTCAGATATAGATCGATATATATGCCGTAGGATAAATAGCGAACATTCTCAACAAAAATTTTCATGAAAATTATTCTAAGCGATGAGGTTCTTCATCATATATTTGATCGCGCATGTCAGCAAACAAAACTCGCAGTCGCTAATGGACCTCCAAAAATCCAAGAGAAATATCCGACTAGCTTCTTCAACCTTAACAAGTAAGGCTTTTTATTTGGACCGCATCTCTTCGGGAAATGGTGCCACTTCGACGACCCTTTTTGTCAGATATTGATATTATGAATATGGATGATGTTTAGTTTCATCATGACGGCGCCATTTGCGACACTGTTCGCAAAAAAACAATGACGAAATCTGTGAAAAGGACTTTATACTTACAAAAAAGTAAATTGTAGATATATTCGAACTGAACGCAAGAGATTCTTTCCGAGCATTTTTATAGCGACTTCAATTGCATCTATCTGCTAAACCAATTATTCGCCATTACTTGTACCCTTATCTACTATTACACTTATAGGTATGGCTGTATACATGGTGAACTGCCATCGGTGGCCATATATTGCACGTAACCCTTGGAGAGTATTTCATATTCAAGTGTCTATATATGTAGGTATGAAAGTCTCCAATGTATTTCCAATAAACTCTTCATATACATGCATATAATACATAATATGAATCGACATGTTTATGTGTGTCTGTATTTGTATGTAAATGTGTGTTTTTAAGAAAACTTAAATCTAAGACTACATATAGTTGCGCACATAGAAGAATTTATAGAATAACGTTATAGCCACAAAAATTGAGGAGCAGAACTAAAAAAAAAAAAATATATTTTCTTCTATGCATACAAATATATATATATATATATATATATATATATATATCTATATACATATATGCATATATACATATTTATAAAAGCAAAGCTAAGCAAAGCGCAACAACAAAGTAAGCAAGAAAGGTTTGCTATATCATGATATTGCATCTGACCAGTATTGGAAACCTATCTCTAGGAATGTCTTTTATCCGCCTTTTCTTGTCGTTTTTTTTCCTTTTTTTGTTTCGTTCTACCGCAAACAACTAGCTATCTATGACAATGGCAGCCTGTATAAATATGTATGAGCGTAGGTAGGTAAGCGAAAACATTTCAATGTTGTTTTTCTCTCTCAGCACCTTTACGGTATTGTTTGATATTACATTCGAATTTTTGTGCATTATTCCCTTTAAACAGTATTTTTGTGTTTATCCATTTTACCTTTTTAATGGGCACATACACAACACATTTGGTGGCATTGGAGAGGCGAGGGAACCAACCAAAAAAGAAAACAAAAACAAAAACGAAGTAAAGCAACTTTCAGTTTGCAGCAAAGCAAGTATTGCACATATAAGCGGCTAACAAGAAGAAGAAGAAAAAAAACAAAAAGAAACAAAAAAACAAAAAAAAAACCAAAAACAAACAAGCAAACAAAAATAGCTATTGTTATATGCACATAAAGATAAAAATTGTAGAGCTATAGAACTATGGAGATCTACATGGAAACAGTGGCGTCAGCTAAGACATTTATTGGTTTTGTAATCTTTTTCAAAAAAACACTTCATGAACATCTGATTTGTAGTTATGTGATTCAGTCTTCTCTACATACGCATATATAAGCATATATATATATATATATATATATATATGTATAGTTGTCGTTGCGAAACATTATCCTTGCACATCGCACGTTTCTGGCATCAATGTTTTCCAAGTTAAGTACATTTTAGTAATTCCTCGAAGCTATGACAATTTCTCTATGCATTTGTTTCTATTGCCCTCCTCACTCACTCACTCACTCACTCACTCAACCATCGCTTTTCTATTTTAAATACATTCGGGCCAACCAATAATGATACCGAATATCCTTTAGAGAATATTCTCTGGCTTTTGTATGTTATTGCTCTTGCTGTGTTACTCAATCCTGATGCATTGCTATTCAGGTCGACTCACTGACTTAATACACCGTATTCGCATTTTGTTGGTCAAGCGCTTCCATACGTAAAGGTAAACGCAAGCATAGGAGGCAAAACTAGTTGCTTTGTGGTTGCTATGCTAATGTTGATTATTGTTCACTGTGTTTTCGGTATGTATGGTTCTAGATCTTTGTATGTGCGTCTAAAGTAGTGTCAGTGAACCACAGTTCCTACTTTCGTGTTCATTGAATTTGTTCTCGTAGAAAGAAAAAAAAACCCACAATTTGTAACATTTAAATTCTTTTTCGCTTTTCTTTCGCATGCTATTCAATGACTTTTTTTTGTTTGGGTAGAAGGCATTGAATTCAACTGACTGCATATTACTGTTATTGTTTTTTTTGCTCTTCTTTAGTGTATTTTCTATGAAAAGATGAATAAATTTCAAATATTTTCTCTGGATTTAAAATGCTTTACATGAAAACTTAAAGCAAAGAAAATCGTAATAAATGAAAGCAAAATCTCGTAAGATTATTTCTCAGGTTCTAACATCCAGGACTTGATTATTGCTTTGCATCTTCTCTGTTCAATATTCAACTCTGTATATTCTAATAGGGGACTGTGAGAGCACCAGTATAAAAGAAGAAAGTAATGGACGTAAGGACATGTCCTGCCAGAACAGACTATATATAGAATACCGACTGTCCTCATTCGGTAGAGATAAAAATCGTGCGTAACGCAACAAAAGACCGCTGGACAGGATAGGGGAAAAGATGCGAGAATAGTATTTAACAGAACAACGGGAACTAAATCTTACGGAAAGATTAGTGATCAAACTTGAACGAAACATGCCTAGAAGTAAAAAAGGCGAATTCCATGAAGACATGTGTCTTCGGAGCGTTTCGCATTAGATGGGCAACAAAGTTTACAGATCTCATATATGGATAGCGGCAACGGACATCAGTGGTGGTATCTGAAGTTGCATAATTTTTATATTTTGACACCAGTTGAAATAACCAATTGTGCTGCCAGTACAACTCAAGGAAAAATGTTTTTTCCACAACGAAGAATTTAAGCTTCGTGCCAATTAGAAATTATTGATGGGAAGTTTTGTTTTCTTACTTTAACGTAAGAAAAATGTATCAAAAGAATGTTGTTTGCTTGAGCAGGCCTACGGCCAACATGCGCTATCGAACCTGTGCACCTGTGAACGGTTAATCAAGTGAAACATCAATATCGGCGACATAGCCGAATAATTTAGGAAAGAGAGCAATGCAGTCCATTTGATGGAAGAAAAAGAATTACATGTACTATGTGTTGCTGAAACGGGTCGAAACTGTAAACGCGCATCACTATCGGCAATAACTGATAAAGTTGAACTTTGAACGTTTGGAAAACGGGCCGAATAAAGCACCAGACGCGAACGACTGGTATTGTAGTAGCACTGCAAATCTCTCCACCATCGCATTTCCTTCGTCCAGGACACCACAGACCTGGTTCCTTCCGATTATCATATTGTTTCAATCGAGTTTGGCTGGGCTCCGCTTGGATGACTTTAAAGAAGTACAAAATCGATTGGACGAATGATTCCGGTCCAAAGACGCGTCATTTCATCGTTAGACAGCTTAGCAGGGAATACGTGACGATATTTTGCATGCCCTTCCAAGTTTTCCATTTTGTATTGATCAAAAATTTGGAAACTTAGTTGCTTTCCCAACAAAGCCGTTATCTGTTTTTATTTCCTGTAAGAAAGTGTAATCAAATAGTCGAGCATGGAGATGGCGTGTAAATCGACGAAAGCAGAGCTGACGAAAGTGCCGAATTCTTGAAAGAACAACACGGATAAGAATGTGTTCAAGGAAACTTGCAACCTAAATCCAACAGGACCCGACGTAAAAGATCTCAAGACTGTTATTTAAAGAACGGCGGGTTGGAGTTCGCCAGAGGTTAATGGAGGATAAGAACAGTTAAACTAATGGTGGAATGATTAATTCAAATGGAACCGGGAATGATGAAAACACGTTGGAGTAATTGTTGGTTGAACGGCATTTCGCTCTTTATAGACAGCTCTTTGTTACAACATGTCCCCGCTAGTGGATAACCCATTCAATGGAACTGCTAAAATATCCCAGAAGCTCAGGGACAAATCAATTTTCCTCCTATTGCTGTCTGCCAAGCAGATCACCCAAAGATATCTGAGCACAAATTCCCAGACGAAAAGCCACTGAAGAAATCTTCAAGCCTAGAAGCCAATCTTTTACGTACTACGTCCGTTACGGGTATACTGCGAAATGTAAATCTATAGAAGTCTTCACAAATTGCATTGAAATGTTCGTTGGACACAAATGAATTTTGCTCTGAAAGTTTTTCGAAGCTAAACAACGAAACGAAGCAAATTTCAAATGACGCAAAAAAAGAAGCTTCAAACTCTGGATGGAAACCACTTTTCTATGCAAAATTTTGACCACTTCCAGTCGACATCAAATGAAGTGTTGCTTGATGTTGTCTCCATGGATACATATATATATATATATATATGTATGTATATACACTTGATAAATATATCAACAACTAACCACTACAGTGGTCAAAACTTTATGACAAATAAATGCTTAAAATTACTTATTTTGCATATGCATTAAATGTACATAATACACCTGCTGCTATAAAAGCAGCTTTAATTGTATTTTATTTATTATAAAATATTAAACCAATATTAATGGAAAGTTTTCAAAGACCACAGATAATTTTATAACCAATAATCAGCCTCATTGTGAACTCATAGGAATATTTTTATATGAATAAGAATGTGTGTGTGTTTGTGTGCACGTGTGTGTGTATATGTATGTGCATGTGTGTGTGTGTGCATTTGTGCGTGTGTGCTAATACATTCATATGCATTCATATGCGCGTGTATGCAAATGCATGCACGCTTTTTAACCTTCTTAACATTTGCATAACTAAAATAATTGAAATTTATAACCTTTAAAAGCCAACTATCAGTAAAAGTACACACACACACACACACAAGATGTACATAGCAAATACATTTAAAAAAAAAAGAAGGCAAAACAAAGACGAAGAAAAGCCAACAACGAAATGCTAGTTTATAGACAGACAGACAGACAGGCAAGAGCAGCAGCAGCACATGCTCAAATATCAAATTGCGTCTACTGTATTGACCACACAACAACAAATTGAACAAATTGTACGGTACAAAAACACAACGACACATGTAACGCAAATGCAAATTTTCATTCATACAATGGCCTGAACTCCTCTCTCCTTGAATTTGATGCACAAACAAGGACATATGCTAGCCATTATCTGCACACAATCAATGGGCTGCAGTTATGACAAAAAGAAAAATGAAAAAAAAAAAAATAAATGGTAAAAAATAAAAAAAGAAAGAAAGAAATAAAGAAGAAGAATAAAAAAAAAGAAAATGATAATCATCGGCAATATACAAGAACAGTGGCCCAAAAAAGAAATAAACGACGAATAAAGAGTTTGTTGTATATGCTTATCATTAATATTAAAATCGATATATTTTTAAAGTACCGCAGAGTAAGGCCAATAAAAAGCTGTAGCCAGCACTTGTACAACTTTTTCAAGTGACCCTCTTTGTGAATGGCCCAGGAAATGCTAGCGAGTTTTTAAACACGAAAGTAAGTAAGCGAGTATTGAAACTTTGCAAAAGAGACGTAAATATGTGCGAGGTGATGAGTGCATAGCTGATGCTTTCCCGATTCTTTACTGTCGTGATAATAGTTTTTATGTTTATATACTCAATATTTGTACTCTTGTTTTTTTTTCTGAAACCTTAATACTACTGTTTGCACTGATTTCCCCTTTAATCTTTATGTTTTTTCCTTTCATTCGGCAAACAATGCATATATGAATGAAAACAAGTTCCTCTCTGTACGTGTGTAACTATTATACGTATTATATGTAAGCGAATAAAATGACAACAACAGCTATCGAATTGAAATCAATAAACAAATGGGTTAAAAACAGTTGAAAAACAAAAATGAATGAAAGAACATATAAAAAATATATAAAAAAAACAATTGAAATACTTTTTCATACATAGATGTGTATGTAGGTCAATTTATGTATATTTAACCCATTAAAATATTGACAGGTCATGTAAAAGAATAAATCAAAAAGAAGCAAAAACAAACGGCATTCAAGAGAAACATTTTTGATTTATTTAATTTAATCGGTAAGCATTTTTTCTTTCTTATAAATATAAATATAAATTTAAATTACTTTTCATCATAAGCTTTTTTTATTCAAAATTTTTTAATCTTTCGATTAAGGCAATTGACATTTGTTTAATTGTTTGACAGCTAGACAAGTAGATCTGCATTCGTACAAAATTGGAATTGGATCACTTACGAATTTTTTTAAATAATCGAAAAACTTTAATAGTTACGTTGCTTGTGTTTGCGTTTTCAATACGCTTCGCCTCATCGCTTAAAGCTTTCTCATAAAACGTCAAAAAACAAAAAAAATTCGTTTTGAAATGATTGAAATAAGGAAAAGCGAAGACAACTTTTTTGGAAGAAAATATAAGCGAGAATTCCATTCCAAAGCGGTTCAACGAAGATTGCTTCGTAGAGGCAGGAGAAATGGCCACCAGAAAGCCATGTTACAGTAAAGGACGAAATGCATTTATAGCTGTGGAAACATTATATAGGTATCGGAGGAGGACGTTGAAGTTAGCTGACATGAATAGATTAAGAAAGAGATTATTAAGAATAATCTGCACCGAACGATCACCAAATAGTGTAGTACTTCAAAAAAGATTGTTCAGAATCGTAAAGTACATGTAACAAGCATAAAACACAGGAAAATATCATAAGCGCAACTAAAAATATCTTTTGCTGCAAAGAAAGAAGTCATGGTATAAGCAGCACAGAAAGCATCTTGAACTCAACGGCCGGCCATAAGGAGTGGTAACAACTGCAAGATATAGACATGTGTTTTCTGAAATTGATAGACAGACAACCTAGGAAAGGACAACTTAATATACTTACACATACTACTTTTGTTCATGATTAAATATGTGTTTAAATATGTGTCATGCAAATCATTTGAAACTTTTAAATAAAATAACGAGAGGCGGATCACGAAGATGATGGAAATAGAGAATACATTAGACAACAGCTGAAATGGAATCCTTCCGTGTAGACGGGAACAATGAAAGATCTTTTGAGAAAATGTTACGGCGAGTTGCCGAAAGTGAAAGTAATATTGCAGCTATAGCGTGTTAATGCCTTTTCCCACTAAGTGCTAACAGCTAACACTGTACTTTCAGGAGCTAAGTCTAACAAAACTTACCCCACAAAAAAGAGAAAAAATCCACTGGCCGGAGACATATTTTCAAACCCGATTTACTTAACTGAGTCAAATGTGCGATAGTCACTTTTTCGGTTCGAATTTCTGAAAGTGCTAGTGAATAGGCTAAAAGCGCCTAAATGAACTTCAGTAACCCAGACAAAGTTTGGAATCAAAATTGCGATAATCATCACTCTTCTGGAAAATAAAACAAAATTGTAAAGAAGTTCGTTGCATGTTACGCTTCATAATCTTTGCAGTGAAAATCTTTTTCTAAAAGCCGCAAAGCTCACGGTTTGTTCGTTTCCACTCTGAGAATTTCGACATTGAAGACGTGCTCCGCTCTGACTAGTGATAAAGTCGATGAAATTCTGCAAAACACTGAAGTACATTTCATCCTACGACATCACAACGGATCTAAACATTGATCAAAAAAGAATTTTAAATGCACAATAGGAAGCCTAATGCCGTAAAAAATTCTTACGAAACAAATTTCCCTCGGAGTAACACTACTAAATTAAGAGGAATCTAGAAGGGATTGATTGTAGGCAATGATAAGCGGGGTCAATAAATACGAGGAAAACACGACCAGGCTGCAAAAACCATGGAACAGTGATTGTTTATCTTTCATGCGATTTGGAAGGGAAATGTGCATCATGGACTTCCCCAACTTTGCCAGAAGACTGATTGTGTTTTCTATTGTCGAATAAAGCGGGCATTTGGATTGAAAGAGATCAATAGAAAACGTGTCGGTTTTAATCGCGACAATGCCAAAGCACTCATCGTTAACGGATCGATGGAGATGAACAAAGCTTGGCGGAGAAGTTTAGATACGTTCAGCTTATTGTCATCCGATTAACTCATCCGAATACTTTTTCTCCCGTTCTTTGCACACGTGAATGGCGTTAAAGATATCTTGACACAGATCGCCTGAAAATCTTCACTGTTTTGCTCATAAGTCCCAACAGTTCCATACCGATGGCATGATCTTGTTACCAAAACCACTGCGATAGGTCAAAATGGAACATGAATTTTGATAACAAATTGGATTTTGTGTCATTTTTAGCTATCGAGGATCGTCGCAGCCTATTTTCAAGTTTACTTGTTAGATGTAAAATATATGCGTGTGTGATCTAAAGCTACTCATGTGCACTAAATGTCATCTTCGTTCTCGAATTCCCTAAAACTGTCAGAGAAGGAGACCCAGCTTCTTTTGCCACTGAGTTGTCCAGGAACAGAATTAACATTGTTCAGTACTTTATTCCTGTTTTAAAATGCATTGCGTAAGTTTAGGGATTTACAAGTATAACTAGATAAAATACCTTTCCATACCCTCGAATAGTGCGCATCAAGAGATGCTTTCGAAGTCAAATATAATTTTTCTCTTAGTTTTGTTGTTTTCCTTTCTTTCCTACTATTTTTCTTCCAAACTGCTCTTATAACTTTAAGATAAAGTTTTATTTACGTAAGCGCATGCACCTCAATTCAATTAGATGTGTACGTACGTACGTACGTACGTACGTACGTAGTTATGTGCACAGAGTATGCATAGAGTATTGTATACTTATACATAAAAAGAAACTCTTTTTAATTTATACTTCAGCACGTATTAATTCAAGAGTAATGAAAAGTTTTTCTAACACTTTGCCTGGTTATGTGTGTATGCGTGTACGGCAATTGCCTTTAGTTACTAAGCAAACAAACAAACAAAAAAAGAGGAGGCAAAAAAAAGAAAATAAATAAATGGAGTAACATATCACCATATGTTAGTTACTCATGGGTTTTGCAACGATGATAAAAGAAAAGTTTTTGCAATCAGTGTATGCGAGAAAATGGAAGCATATTAAGTTTGTCGGAAGGCAACCAAAAGGCACTCAACGTCTAAAACATTAGACAGCTAGACAGACTTGATAACGTTACATCTATCTGTATTTGCGGAAATATTTTTCCAAAAAAAAAAACATTTTGTAATGAGAAAGAAATTTACAAAGCACTTATAATGAAAAACTTGTAGAAATTTTTAATTTTTTCTTTATTTCGAACTTGAGTTTGAGATGTTTTTTCTAGGAAAAGGATAAGCTGCTAAAGACCAACTATAGACGAACTCGAAAGATTTCTTACACGAAGTGGTAGTTGAAACCCACTTCAACTTGATCTTCTGATCTTCTGTTCAGACTTATGTTCAACTTCTTGCTCTCGCCTGCCAAGTTGAGATAAAGCTGCCATTCTCTTAGTAACTATAAAAAAGTGTTTTAGATTCTCCTAAAAATAATTTTGCATATATGTAAATATCTTGACGTCACTCCGTATTTCCGCTTATTCATCCATCATCTGCATCTGTCATCCATTGTTAGAAACATTAATCAATTTTGCAAACCATTGAAATGAAAAGGATTCAACACACTTCTCATGCATGAAAACCATGAATTGCTTACGCCCGCCCCGTAAGCTTAACCACTTACATAAATTCTCGACAAAAAATTTCGAAAATGCGAATTATTTCTTTCAATAACTCATAGTCTACTTGATCTGTGCACACATCCACAGCAAGTATAACGTAAATTTTAAAAGTAAAATGTTTAGCAGCCTTGCGCATATACCTGCGAACAAATAAGAAGTTGGTCAACATTAAGGTTATGTTCAATTTTAGAAGTTGTGAAATACCGCTTAGAAGAGATTGCAAGAACGACGTAGTTCGCTTCAATGAAACTTCATCTCAGAACAAGTGATCGGTTCATTTTAGAATAATGTCTAACCTGGATAGCCGTGAAATACGAGTTGGAAATGATCGCAAGTTTAATGTAGTTCACTTCAGCAATGGGAAATGAAATTTTATTTGGGAACAAGTGATCGCTTCATTTTGGAATAATGTTCGACCTCGGAAGTCGTGAAATACCACTTCAAAATGATCAGAAGATAGATGTAGTTCACTTCAGTAACGGCAATGAAATTTCATCTCGGAACAGGTGATCGGTTAATTCTACAAAAATATACGAGCTCGGAAGTCGTGAAATACGAGTTCAAAATGATCGCAAGGTTGATGTAGCTCACTTCACAACGAGAAATGAAATGTCATTTGGAAACAAGTGATCGGTTAGTTTGGGAAATATATACGAGCTCGGAAGTCGTGAGATACGAGTTCGAAATGATCGTAAGCTTGGTGTAGTTCACTTCAGCAACGGGAAATGAAATTTAATTTGGGAACAAGTGATCGGTTAGTGTGGGAAAAATATACGAGCTCGGAAGTCGTGAAATACGAGTTAAAAATGATTGCAAGGTAGTTCCCTTCAGTAATTGCATTGAAATTTCGTACCAGAGCTAGGGATCACTTAAGGCTGAGATCATGTTTGATCCCGAAAGCCGTGAAATATCGTTTAGAAATTATTAAATGCTTCATATAATCGTCATAAGTACTTGTTAACCATCCATGGCAAGACGAATTGGAATGAAACTACGCATTTTAGCTACGTGTACGTCATTCGGCCGGCATACGAGGCGCGTCTCTTTTGAATTTGCAATACCTTCTTACCTTCTTACCCTTTCGGAAATTAATATATTCGTATGGTTCGAAATTACACGTTTTTTACTTCTTTCTTTAAAATCGGTTTAAAATTCATATAAATCCCGGACCTCGAGGAATAAATTCCTAAAAAATCTATGAAAATACGAATTGAAGTTGATGCGCGTCATTTCCCCCTTAACGTGGCCAAAAGTGTGAGCAAGAAATCGACTACGAATCCCCGGAGAATAAGAAACTTTTCAATAGCAAAATCGGATATCTACATAAAAATCTTGGTAGTAAATGATAAGGATCGACTTAAGAATCTAAAAAAAAAACCTCAGTGTGGATATTATCTTATGTCAATCTTGCACATAGGATTTAGATAATTAGACTAACATTATAAGGAACTTTAAAGTGGAGAGAAACGATCGATTATCGACGATCATTATTATAGTATAGTACCTTCGCTCTGATTTGCTTAGCACGAAATAATAATCGTGAGCAAAGGGAATTTCATCGGGGAAAAGAAGAACAATCCTCTTACGGGCAATCCAAATGATTAAGAACAGAAATCATTTTTTAAACAAAGAGTTAGCAGATAAAAGATCCCTATATTTTAGGAATTGCTTGCTTAATAATTGCCGTCTTCGCTTAAAGGTATATAACGATTTCCGAAACAAGCCGATTGTGTTCGTAAGATGTGATATAAATTATGTTCAATTATCTCTTTTGTTTATTTGAGATATGATCCTTTGAAGTTTAGAGAACCCGATATGAAAGAGCATTCAAGAGATGCAGTAAGCAAGCGCTTCAATGAACTCCACAATGGTTCTAGAAATGATTTAATTTTTTTTCGCGGCTTTTCTTATGATAAAATTTCAGACGCAAAAGATATCAATACACCTTGATTGCAGCAACCTATCTCCTAAATGAAAGAAACTTGGTCTTGCAATGGAATTGTTGCTACAACAATTCTACGGTGAGAGTAACTGAAATTCGACTTCAACTTTAGTTAAATCTTTTTTTAACTGAAATTTTTTAGTTTTAAAAAGTGGAATGTTTGTTTAATTGCAAAATGAAAGAAAATCACGTACGATGTGCCAATTTTTTTAAATCAAAATTAAAAGAATATCAACATACTGTTGCGTATTCCTTTTGTTTTATTATTATTATTATTATTCAACTCGTAGCTACAGTCACATGCAGACGTACGCTGCGTTGTATGTGGGGAAAAGTGCTTTTTGTCTTTTTGTGTTCATAATGAAAAAAAAAATATATATAAATATATACATATATATATATATATATATATTAACAACTTAGCGTACCTATGAGCATATGCAGGAATTTCGATGATATACCCAATGTGTGGGTAAACAATATACGACAACATATGGTTGCATATTGGCCTAAGTGCCTGGCTCACGAGTTCCGACGTAAAGCAGAAAATAATTATTTTAATATAAAAAAAAAAATTTGATCGATTTAATATAATAATCAATCGATAGAAAATTTAAAGGAGTTTTAAAATTCATATCATGCTCAACTTTTACAAAATTCTATGATAAGCAATCAATAATAAATGAATTGTTTGGAAAATTTCAAAAAAGAAGAAGAAGAAGAAATATTCGAAAATAAATCAAAATTTATCGATTACTCATAAGAGGATTTGACCGCAATAACCACAATTGCCATTCGATAGACCGACCAGTTGTCTAACACTTTACAACTTTGTCACTTAAGCGTGTTATGCATGTTATGCTAGCAAATATATATTCAACTGTATCACAGTATTATTTGAGCTCAAGCGTGAAGCAGCGATACCTTTACGCTAAAACGACCTTTAAACTCCTTTGCGCTCAAACTTTTCCATTGAAATAAAGCAGTGCCGCCCGGGCGCTCTCGATCGATTATCTTCATGTTAAACTTTGACTTAGCTCGGGATAAACTTCAGATCTACAACGTCTGCTCTTAGACATCCATGAGTTTTTGTCTATCTATTATAGACAAATAAAAAGGTCGATGCAAGTTGTGGTACCTTCATGTAGGTACGAGGATAATTTAAAGCACAGCGATAGGTTGGGGTTGTTAACAAAAATATTTCGTTGACATAAAACAAACTTTGGTTTCTCACGTTTTCTACAAAAAAATGTCCGTCTAGCCGACCTTCTTCGCGGCTATTTTCCTCACATTTCATGCCTAGTTTTTGTCTAATATTCTTTGCAGGAGTTGTAAGCAACGTTTCCCTCTCAACTGGGCAAAGCTGCCTTGTAAAAGGCCAATATGCCTTTAAAAGGCCAAGTTATCTTTAAAGCACACTTGGATGTCTTTCTTTTTCATGTAAAGAGTGCGACTAACAAGTCAATAGCCGCTCCAAATCCAAAGTGTGGCAAAGCATATGACATAAGTTATCCGGCAGACTTTAAGTGCTTCGCAAACATGTTTACGATGTATATAAATAAATCGGAAGTTCCTTTTCCGTTCCTATATTGACGGATGAAGAATTACTTGTAGTTATAAGGCCACGTCTGCCAGAAATATGCAGGCTATGAACCCATAATTGTCCTCTCAAAGGGAAAATTTCTTAGTCGAAATAGAGGATAGAGGAGGAACAAAAAAGGTTTTATTAAGCAAATAAAGTCATTTTTCATCAAAAGCATTCTGCAGCAGAACTGGAATGCTCTTATAATGGCCAAAAAAAAAAAAAAATTATCCTGAGCATTGTGCGGTCATTTCCTATTTTCATCATAAATTTTATTCTTCCCTTTCTTTTAAATTTTTTTTTATGTCCCTCCAGACATGGAATAAACAGATGGAAAAACTATTGAAAAACTTGTTTTAACCTTAAAGACAACCGCATTGAAAAATCTAACGCAGTTTGACTCATAAAATTAATGTCATTTCATTCCTAAGTTCGGGTCTGTTTTTTTTAAAATCATTGCTTTCGTCGTAGGTTGTTCTGCTGATATGGATGATGATTACTTTTAATAATTTCCATTTTTCATTTACAAAATGTTCATCGATTATCTCTTCATCTATAATTTATGGCTTCCGAATATGAATGCTTGAACCTTATGCTTTACAAAAATGGCGTCCACACACACACATAAAGTAACAGATTTTCACTTCGGGAAGGCATTGCTTTTATTTTAATCAATTTCAGCAATCACAAGGGCCTTAAAATGATTTAACACACGGATGAACTGAGGAGCACGATTAAATCGACTAACACTACCGCGGCAATGGGTAGAGATCTTCAATGTTGAATGATATGACACTACTTATGACATTAGGGTCATTGCTTTGTGAGCCGTGTTCATGCTTATAATTTCTATCATGGAAGAGAGAGAGAGAGAGAGAGAGAGACAGAGAGAGA